>CAUYRT010025107.1:0-72178 GCA_963574885.1 Lepilemur ruficaudatus | reverse complement strand
GCTAATTTTTTACATATATTTTTAGTTGTCCAATTAAGTTCTTTGTATTTTATAGTAGAGACGGGGTCTCGCTCTTGCTCAGGCTGGTCTTGAACTCCTGACCTTGAGCTATCCACCCGCCTCGGCCTCCCAGAGTGCTAGAATTACAAGCGTGAGCCACCGCGCCCGGCCTAGAGGTGGGTTCTTTTAAAAGAATATTTCAGAAAACATTGTCTTCTGACAGAGTAGATTTTTTCTGATAATCTTTATAAACTCTATCAGTAGATAATAGTAGAAACATCTTTCCAGAATTGTGTTTTTTTAAAATAAAGTTTTCCACTATTTATGTGTTTATAGAATTTCCTTAAAAAGTGTTTTCTGTGCAAGTGTCTGATAGAGTCCTTTACTTTGCTATCTTCATATTTATCATGTGTTATTTTAAGTTCGGTTTAATGTCCTTGTTATTTCCTAGACTGAACATTCATGAATGCACTAATTATGTTTTATTCTGAATGTTACTACATATGTACTTCTAATATACTATATATATATATACACACACACATATACTATATGTCATACTAATATCTAAAGTCTAATATAGGTTATGTGCCTAATGGCTTTTGATTAAAAGATTATCTATCTATCTCTCATCTATCTCTTTTATCATCTCAATCTTTCATTAGACAAATAAATTTACCATCTACTATGTGTCAGGCACTGTTCTAGGGACTGGAGATACGGTAGATGACAAATGAACAAAATCTATTATCTTTGAAGCTTCTGTTCTAAAGCATAACCAAGCAAACAAATAAGTATGTACTATAATTTCAGGAGAATTTATAATTTCTATGAAGAAAAGAGAATCAAGGTAAATGAACAGAGTGTCAGAGGTGGGAGGTCATTTTAAATTGGGAGCCAAGGAAGAGCCAATTTGAATTAAATGAAAGAAGGACCATGCAAAGATCTCAGGGAAGGGCATTCCACAAATGGCAAGAAAGTCAAGGGTGTATATCATGCGGGACCTCATAAACCATGGTCAGGGTTTGGATATTACTCTGAAAGTGATACAAAGGCTGCAGGAGAGTGAACAGAGAAGTAACAGGCTCTGACTTCAGTTTTAGAAGGATTGTTCTGGGTGCTATAGAAAACAGACTCTAGGGGAGTCAGGAGTGGAAGTAGAAAGACCAATTTGGAGGCTGCTATAGTGGTCCAGAGAAGAGGTAATAATGGCTTAGACCAAGATGGTGACAGCAGCAGTGGTGAGAGGTGGTCAGATTGGGAATATAGTTTGAAAGTTGAAATTGTAAGATTTGTTAATGTATTAAGTGTGAGGTGTGAGGAAAAGAAAGAAAGAAACAATGACTCTAAGATGTAGCTCTGGACAACTATTAATATATTTAGTACCTGTAAGATTTAGAGAGTAAATCAAAAGTTCTGTTTTAATTATATTAGGTGTGAGTTTCTATTAGAAATCCCAGTTTAGATATCTAGTAGACCACTATTTATATGAATCTGCAGTGAGGGCAGAGGTCTGAATTAGAAATATATACATGGTATTTTCAACCATGAAGCCGGTTGACTCAGGAATTGAGAATAGATGGAGAAGCCTGACAAGGCCTGAGCCCTGGGGCATTTGAATATGTAGTCCTCTGGAGAATGAAAGCAGAGGCTGTAGCAGAAAGGAGAAAACCAGAGAAAGTGGTGTCACCAAAGCGAAGTGAAAAAAGTTATGTTTTGTGAGAAACATGTTGAGAGAAAAGAATGATCGATTGGGTCAAATGCCTGAGTGGTTAAGTAGGAAGAGAGCAATTAGCTAGTAAATTTGGCAAGATGGAAATTGTTAGTAATCTTGAAAGAAAAGCATAGGCTGGAGTACTGGGACCAAAGCTTCACTGGAAGCAGGAAGGCAGAGATAACAAGTATAGAAACTTCTTTCAAAGAATTTTGTTCTAAAGGGAGTAGGAAAATGGCAATATGTTTGGAGAGTCAAGCGATGTCAAGGGAAGTTACTTTTCATTTGTTTTTGTTTTGTTTTTAAAGATGGCTGCTAATCCAGATCGTGTGCTGATGATTTAATGACATGGAAGCAAAAGTGAATATCACAAAGGCAAAGTCCACAAGTGGGTGAGAGAGGGTAAGATGCAAGACACAATGGAGTGTTTGAGCTTTGACAGAAGCAGGGACACTTCATCCAATAAAGCAAGAGGGAAGGAAAGCAGTTGTATACATAAATAAATGAGAGTAAGCTAGTAGGGCTCTTGGTGGAAAAGAGAATTAGTTTTTCTGCTACTTATGTGTTCTCAGTTAAATAGGCCATTGATAGATAATGAAGAGAAAGGAAGAGGTAGCCAAC
The DNA here is from genome assembly GCA_963574885.1 of Lepilemur ruficaudatus. Classification (NCBI taxonomy): domain Eukaryota; kingdom Metazoa; phylum Chordata; class Mammalia; order Primates; family Lepilemuridae; genus Lepilemur; species Lepilemur ruficaudatus. The sequence goes on along the minus strand of CAUYRT010025107.1, from coordinate 69,843 downwards.
ATTCGAGGAGATTGAAGGAAGTACGAAATGGTTGCATCCTCGAGTTGGAAGGGAATGTAGCTGAGGAATACTGGACAGTGCTAATGGTCCCCAGTGATCCTCACCACTTAGTACGTGCATGTGTAATCCCCTCCCCTTGAATGTGGGCTGGGCCTATTGAGTTCTAACAAATAGAAAATGGGAGAAGTGATGGAATGTCACATCTGACTTTTAAAAAGACTATGGCTCCCATCTTGAGCATTTGCTCTCTCTCCTGGATTGCCTACTCTAGGGGAAGCCAGTTCCCACATCTTGTGGTGACCCTGTGGAGTGGTCCATGTGTCAAGGAACTGAGGTCTGCCAATAGCCACATGAGTGACCTTGAAAGCAGATTCCCATTCCCCTACTCCTACCACAGACAAGCCTTCAAGATAAGATCACATCCCTGACCAGTAGCTTGACTGCAATCTCCTGAAAGATCTTGAACTAGAGGTACCCAGCTAAGCTGTGCATGAATTCCTGACCCTCAGAAACTGTGAGATAATGTTTGGTTTTAGCTGCTAAGTTTGGAGTTTGTTACCCCCTATGGATACCTAATACAATCCACTTCAGATTTGTGGTCATAAATTTAAAAGATAAGTGAATGCCACGTGTACTGACCATCAAATTGGTATTAACTGATCAACACTTAAGTGCTCATATAGTAATAACATTCTTCGGTGTTGGGCAGATGGGACGGGGGAGGAGGGGATTGGTATATACACACCTAATGGGTGTGGTGTGCACTGTCTGGGAGATGGACACGCTTGAAGCTGTGACTCGGGTGGGGCAGTAACCTAAACATTTGTACCCCTGTAATATGCTGAAATGAAAAAAATAAGATAAGTGAGTTGAAAATTTAATGTAAAATAGCCAGAAGAGGTATGTGTCTTTTTCTGTTTGCATTCAGATGCAAAGAAAAGGGTGTACAAAGATACTAACCAAAATTAAACACAGTTTTACCACTGGAGGATAAGTGGAAAGGATGGGGAAAGGGGGAGAAGAGACAAAGATGCATATTCAGCTTTAATCTATATACTTCTGTATGATTTGCATTATTTATAATCAGCTTATAGTCATTATTTATGTGCATAACTTTAAGAAAGATAATCTTAATAAAACACTATAGAATATAGCAAAGTAGCTTATCAGGGAAGAACAAAATCCCGCTGTTTTATTTGTTTCTGCACTGCTATGTGTGGTTTCTGGTATTCTCTACAGGCCTGGAGATGTTCACTCTGAAATGTTCACAAGTACAAGATAAAGACCTCAGACCACAGTTAAGTGGTTATTTGCAAATGCCAGGGTTTAGCGGCCAGTAAGACAACAATATTCCTATTCCCATGTGAAAATCCTGATGAACCTCTGCTCAAGGCCAATAGCTCCCCTGCTGCTGGCAAAGCACTGGAGAGACCTTGGTATGTACCACTCAAGTCTGTTTGACTTTTCTTTGTGTGCAAATCCTTTGATGCTCAAGGATAAAAGACATCCTTTAGGTGTCATGTAACTTTAGGTTGGATTCTCAAAGGCTTTTATTGACTATGTCATCTTAATCCCATTATTCCCTCAGGCTATTGATAGTTGTTCCATGAAGGTGTAAATACAATGGAGAAAACAATGAGTTCTTTAGTTTTGTTTTCCCTCCTATGTCAAGATTTCTGATAGCAAACTCATTCAGTGTGGGTGATTTCCCTGACAATTACTCACTGGGCTCTGTTTGCTCTGCCTGGTTTCTAAAAATTGTGTCCCGACATAGCGGATATAGAGGAATAGAGCTGTCAATTCACTGAAAATAATTCAAAATTAATGATAACTAACTGAATATAATCTAATTGAATCTTCTACTTTTATTAGATTGAAAACTTCTTGGAAGCAGGGACCATATCTTATGTATCCAACGTTGAACATTCACTAACCATCTCTTACTTTGCCAGGCAAGTGATAGGTCAGGAATAGCCCAGAGTAGCAAGTATTGCGTATATTACCCTTGATCATATCATCACCATGATTTTCTCCATTTTCACTTTAATCCTGCTTTCTTCATTTATTTTTTCTACATGTTTTGAGGTCATACTTTTGCATCTTCCCATTTTTTAAAATTTGTGTGATACTATGTGATTTTTCATTCTAAAAACACCCTTCAATGGTGGCAAGAATCCACAGAGAACTGGGTTAGTGTCACATACTTTATCTAAAAATAATTACTATAATTAAGAAGCAAAAGTTAGATTTTACCATGTTTCCAATCATTATTGTGTAAACACATATTAAAAATGCCAATAACCATTAAGCAGTGTCTTCTATTTACATCTTACTATCTATTCCTCAAGTTCAAAAGGACTTCTTAAATTCTAGATCTCCCTTGTACTGACCTTCACACGATTCCCCACTTGGTGAAAACATCCCATTGTCATGGTAGCCATCTCTGCACTCACAGTGGTACCATCCAGGCAGGTTAATGCAGTTAGCACGGCTGTCACACTGAACAAAGCCATCAGAGCATTCATCAATGTCTGGAAAAAAAAGAGCGATTTTGTAAAATTGTTTCTTTTCTTTTGAAGAAGCTAGAACATTCTACTGGAAGGGTACTGAAATTTTTAATGCTGGTAAATCCTTCATATTGAGAATATATAAAATTAAAAAACTACACTTAGTTTTCAGAAGCTATACAGAAAGAATGTAGTGTTATTAGTAACAGGAGAAATATTTGGAAGGCTTCTCTGATGCAAAACTTATTCAACTATAGAAAATGGAAAGAAACCATCTGTGAGGGTCATTGAGTGCTGTTCCCCGAATAATTCTAGCTCTTTTGGACACAAACTAGGATTGCAGTTCTCTAGTTCCTTCAAGTTAGGTGTGGCCACATGATATGTGAAGTGTCACTTAGCCAATTAGGGAGTGATATGTGTCACTTCTAGGCAGAGCCTTTAAGATGCAGTGTGATACACACGTACCCTGCCTCCATCACAGTGATCTGCCATTTCCAAAGCTCTAAAACACCTAGCTGAGTTCCTGAGAGAGGATGATGTGGGGCATATTCCTTACCTACCTGAGATGGACATATAGTTATGGGCAAGAAACCAACCTTAGTTGCTTTAAGTCACTGAGATTTTAGGGTCTCTTACTATCAGCATAACCTATATCGACCTTACTGATACAACATTCATCTCCAATACATATGGCAATAGCATTTACGCATCAATGTGCTTCATGTTTTCAAGGATACATATCACTTCTCCTTTTATTGTGTTTCACATATATCACGTCACTCAACCCTCAAAAAAATCTTGCCATGTAGACAGTATATTGAACATATAAAAAAGAAACTAGGGCAAAAGGAAATTATGGGATTTAACCAAGGTCACCTAAAGTTTGCACTTGCCCGACTTTAAGGTATGTGTTCCTTCATACAAGCAGACTCATGCTGAAATTGGCAAAATGTCTGTACTGAGAGAGCTGTGAATGTTGAGTGTCAGATCTCAAGAGGCTTATTACTAGTCCCAAATGTTGTGAGCCCTCTGTTCTCCTTGGTCAGTCTGTTGAATAGTGGGAACATCCAACACCATCCAAGTACATTCCTTTGCTCACAGAAGGAAAAGTAATCCTTGGAGTTGCCTTACAAAGTGTTTCCATCTTATCAATACCTCCAGGTTTTCTGGGTCCTTTGGCTTAACTCAGCCCCTGCTAAATGATCCAATGGCACTGTACCATTGTGGCTGTCAAAAACATCCACATGTACCTCACTCCCATCTTGATAGCCATAACTGAAGGCTTCACTTGCAAAGGCAGAGTGGTCCTTTCGTATATGCTTCCCACACCTGTGTCGTATTCTCTGCTGCAGTGGCCAAGCACAATCACATCCCTCAAGTTGAAGGTAAGGCCAGCTGCTTTTTTGCATCCTTTCCCCTTTGACAGTCCACTTTAGTTGGCACAATATATTTCCTTCCCATTTCAATTTCACTAATTCCAAATTCCTGAAAGCATATAGTCGTTTCATTTTCTTTTTAAATTTCCTTTTTTTCTGATGTTCAATTTTGAAAGAGACAACTTAATGAATAAATGGATAAATACATTTAAAAAAAGCAGAGAAAAAAGCTATTACTCATTTACTTCTTGATAGATCAAGAGTCCCTTCAGTAAACAGGATGCAAATCATTCTTTTAGATTATTAGGTAATAGGACAAAAATAAATATTTTTTTCACTGTAACATTTTAGCATTATTTCTAAACTATGAATCATTTTGGCTCTGTGGTTCTTCTTCTTTAGAGCCAGTTACTACTGTCAGTAATTCCTACTGTCAAAATAATTGTTAGTGGCCAAATCAGCTAACCATTGACTTCCTGACACGTAGCTGATGTGGACTGCTTCCATTTACTAAGGTTTTGTGAAATAGCCTATTTGTATTTCAGGGGCCTCCCTAACTGATGAACCTCTGATTATAAATGGGTCCAGAATGCTATGCTCATTTCGGCTTTATGTGGTGTTTTCTTCTAACCCAAATGATGCAGAAAATTGATTATGTCATTTCTTAAGTGCATGGACAAAAGAAAACAGGTTGGAATTTAAGCTTTAGAAGTGAGTTTTATTGGATGAAGGCTAGGAGAGGGATATTTAGAGTCACTTATTTTAGAAGAATTTGGTCATTAGGGTTAGTGATTTGAAAGTAACTATTGATGAAACAGAGCTTTCTCCACTGAACTGACCTTCCCATCTACATTAAGCCTTTAATTTAGTCCTTTTTTCCTGCCTTAACATAGTTGTAGGGTTATGTCAGGCCCCATAGTATAGATATATACTTCAATTGTTACCGCTCACTTCTTTTCTCTCGTCACTCCTTTTCCAAACACCAGGCTCATTCCTATACCACCTGCCTCATATCTACCTTACTTCTTTGATCTATAAACATATTCTTTAAAGTTCAATAGAAATGCTATGTATCATATTATTTAGTGTTTTGAAGACTGGGGATACAAACATATGCCTACCATAATGTATTTTCCTATAAACTTTGAGCATGATTTTATTATTTAATTATGACTACTAGGTTGTATTGTAGAGGATAAATATGGAAATACGGATGCTCCTTGACTTATGATAAGGTTACCTTCCAATAAATAAACCCATCATAAGTAAAATATAAGTTGAAATTTCATTTAATACTCCAATAAACCCATCATAAAGTAAAAAAAAATAAGGTAATCTATTATAAATTGATGGCAATCTATATATGCTTTATTTATTAATTTATCATTCAATATTTATTGAATACCTGTTATGTACCAGGAACTATGTGCTGGGGAAACAAGGATCAACAAGACAGAAGCAATTTCTGCCCTCAATTGGTTTATCATTTATTTAAATTTATTTTAAGAAAATTAAATTTATGAAAATCTGAAATTATAATCCTATAGAACAGCGTTTCCCAATGTGTGATTTAACTGCCACATGGTATGGCATGTAGGTGATAATGGGCAAATACTTTATTTCAATGGCTACATAGTTATTTTTCTGAATTATATCCATTTATAGCAAGTTATACTACAAGTATAATTTGCTGAGTAATTCTTTATGAAGTGACTGCCTTAATTCATCTAAAATATGACTGAACTTATAAAAGATATGTATGTTATGGCTCAAGATTATATGCTACCTTTCAGGATAAGGAAGAAAAACTAGCTGGATAATATATCATTTTATACACATTTGTTCCTGGTAATTTAGATTTTTTAATGCAGATTTTTTTACTTTGGTTAGTCAGTAGAAAATGACAATGTGCTTAAATTGACAAAGTATGCATTTCCCACTAGAAGGTATGTTTGTTTGGCTCACGTCTCTCATTACAACCAAAGATCTAATAAAACTAATAGCCTCCTCTGTAAGTTATTTGATAGTATGTGTATACCTTAGTTACTCACTAAATATTAAGTAAATAAAGAATTGAAATCTGATCCACAGTTACGAATTGAGTATATATTCTATCTATATATAAATAAGGACATTAACATTAGTTAGAACATATAAATGCACACATATTGTTTACATTTTCAAGTATGCATATATTATGCTTCCTATATTATGTAATAACACAAAGTAGTAAAAAAATATTTCAAATAACTTATTTCTTGAGTACTTTCTTCAGGTTAGTTAGAAACTTCACTTATCTAATTGAGTTAGATACACAGAAAACAGCAGACCTAGGGGAGAAAAAAAATTTATTATTTTATTTCATATATGAACTACCAAGTTTGAACAAATTATGTTCCAAACTGAATAAAAGTATTCAAAAAGATTAGTATAGGCCATAATAGCTCATATGATTGAGCCTTAATCATAAGCACCTTAATTTTATACCCTGTAGGTGTATTATACAGAAAACTAAAGATAAATTATATGAATTTTATAATTTTAGTACATATTCTTAGAAAGGAACTCATTCCTTAGAACTTTTCCAGTAGCCACATTTAGAACAGTCAGCTCACGATGGTATTAAGATGCTGTCCAAAAGCACGGAGAATTTAAAATCCAAAAGATGGTCAGCCATCCAACGACAGCCAGCAATAGCAGTCGTATTCCAAGGACCAAAATCAACTTAGATAATAAAAATGGAAAGTACTGCTGAGGATAGATTTTCTAGAAAGCACACATGTTTTGAGGCAATCATTAAAAGCAAACCAACAAGCAAAAAAAAAAAAAAAAAAAAAACAAGAAAGGAAAATATAAATTTTTTAAAAAGCTCATAAAAATCAGTATCTTGTTTTCTTTGTCTCCCTCAGGTATGTTGGCACAAAACTAGGTACCTTTTATTGATACAATGCCAAAGATCACTGTCTTCAGAGGTAATCAACTGAAAATGGCTTTTGCCAGTAGGATTTAAAGGGTCGTTTTAGAAAATGACAAATTATTTCTTTGTAAAATTAACTGTAGTGACAGAATAAGACACCTGAGTGATAAACACCTTCTTTCTCATGCATAGTAACAATTATTGCTACTGTAATATAACTAAGAACAATAAAAATGTGCAAAAGTCTAGAGCCATTCACACTTAATATAGACCTTAATCACACTTTAACCCTCTCAAGAAAACTGATTAGTTGGTACTCTTATATTACATACAAAGAAAATGAAATCCTGTTCTTTTTTAAGATGAGCAAGCTATTTTTAATGGCAAAGTCAAATGATGAGAGTATTGTCCTTCATATTGTTTATCATTAATAAAAATATGACATCATTTCTCATTAAAAAATAGCACTTGTTCTATTTATATCACCAACCCATGCACTGGTAGTTAAATTATATTGATAAACAGCAGGAAATTAAAGGTCCTCAAAACAATTAATTAACTCTTAATTACCCACATGTGGGTCATTTGCCTTCTATTAATAAATTGTCCGAAACATTTTTTTTTTAAATCACAATGTCATTTCCCTGTCTTGTTGGGCTTGCAGGGAGTCTGATTTCAACATTTAGGTGTAAATGCTCAAGAAATGCAAACTCATTTGAGAATTAGATTGCTTTTAACGACTATGTCAGATTTGGGTATAAAATATTATCTAAAATTTCATATAAAAAGACTGATTTTTCGTAAGAATTTTTTGAAAATACAACATAATAACATATGTAAATAAAAAATAATGTTCACTTAAAACCTCAGAGTGTGACCTTATTTAGAAATAGGATCTTTGAAGATCTAATTATGTAATAATCTCAAGATAAAATCATCCTGGATTTAATGTAGGCACAGGATTTAGGGCCTACCCTAAAGCAAATGACTGGTGTCTTTATAAGAAAAGAGGACACAAAGAGACATACAGAGAAAGTGACAAATGAGGCAGAGATTGGAGTTATGTAGCCATGAGCCGAAGAACGTCAGGGGCCACCAGATGCTGGATGGGGCAAGAAGGATTCTTTCCTACAGTCTTCAGAGGGAGCATGGCTCTACTGACACCTTGATTTTGGACTTTGGGCCTCCAGAACTGTGGGATAATAAATTTCTGTTGTTTTGAGCTACTCAGCTTGTAGTACTTTGTTGTAGCAGTCCTAGGAAAATCATATACTATCGTATTTACATTTTCATTCCAGACCTCTCTCTCTCCTCTAGTCCAGACCTGCATACTCAATTTATCACTCAATATTTTCACTGTGATACAAAATTTCTCCTTTCAAAGTCTTCCTCATCTCAGAAAATGACACCATCAGGAAACTTTAGATTCATTCTTAATTTCTCTCTTTCTCTAATGGTCCTTATTGAACCCATCAACAAATCCTATTGGCAATGTCTTTCAAATATATCTAGAATCTAATAAACAGTGTCATGCTTACCACTCCAGTCCATGTCACTATCATCTCTCACCTGAGTTACTATAACAACCTACTTTCTCTCCCTGATTCCATTTTTTTCCTCCCACAGTGCATTCTAAATCTTAGCAGCCAGATAATCCTTTAAAAATACATGTCAGATTATGTCCTACCTCTGCTCAGAACCTACTTCCCATTCAAGGAGAAATTCAGGAGGGAAAAAGCTGCCGGGGATATATGCTGTTATCAATAACTTCCTAGTTTGAAAGCTAAAGACTACATTCCCCAGAAGCCCTTTCCCTGTGTGTAGATCTGTGTTAGAGTTTAACAATGAGAGTAACTCCTGAGATTTCCCAAAGGGAAGTGAGGCAGAGGCCATTATTCTTGGGAAGTCATGGCAATCAGTGTCAGTTGTTTCAGGAGCTCTGGCTTCTCCATCAATTCTAGTGCATCAATCTGAAATGATTAGTGAATGTTTTGCAAATCTTCTGGCTGCAGCCTCCAAGACATTGACTTCCCCAACTCTTCTCATATCTGTGTAATCCCTAATTTCTAGATAAAACTTCTTATTCCTATAACACTTATAGTAGCTCTGTTTTCCTACTGACTGCAGACTGATTCAGAAAAATCCGTATGTCAGAGGATATGATGAAGAGTTGAGTTAAAATGATAAATATATGATGAAGAGTAAGAAAAGAATTGTCAATTCAGAACTTTGAGGCAAGAAATTTAAAGACAAATGCTCTGTATATACTACTCTCTCAAGTAAACAATATTTACCTGGTCACAGTGCTATAAACACTATGGATTTTCAAATTTTAGACACGATCCATAGTGAGAGTATGGTATGTTTAATTGTTTCTTAACAGAACTTAAAAACCAACCTTGATAATGTAAAAAGAAGATAGAAGTTGGGAGATAGAGGTAAGGAGCAGAAGCAGTATCTTTATCTTACATAGTAGAGAATCAAGAAAAACTATCTGTAGTTGATAAAATGAGAAATGAAGGTGAAAATATATATTTCTGAAGACTAGAAAAGTAACCAACAGAGAAACTGAATCTAGTCATATAACTGTATCAGAATGAAGTGAGTATGGAAGGGTGGTGGTATAAGGGAGGGAAATCCTCATCCATCGCAGGCAGCAGAAGACTACTGAGAACGTCTAAAATTGACCAATTAAACCAAGCATGGTATAAATGTATTAAAAGAATTAAAAGTTATTCCACCTAGCAGTTTGTCTCAACTGAGTTTTCAAAAGAGCATTAAGTACTAATTCCTTAAGGCATCCCGTGTAAGTCATTAATTAACTTCTCTCCTGTATATCTGATATCATGCTAGTCATATGGCATCTTTGGGAGATATAAGAAAATAGTCCCTCAGGTCATTTTCTGGTTTTGAGTTCAGATAAGGAACTCCTTTTAAGAAAGGCTGCTAGAAAGTGAGCAGGAAGTGAGTCAGGGGACTATTGCTTTTCATTCCAAGTTCTTCCTGCCATGTTATCTGATACCATTTAACCATGTGTCTCCTATCTTTAATCCACATGAAAAAAAAATTTAAAAAACATTCAGGGGCTCGATTTTAGAAATTCTGAGTATAGTAGGATAGGGATTCAACTAGCAGGGATGTCTAGATATAAACAAAAATAAGACAGAAGCTCTGGAAAAGATACTAGGACTAGAGACAGAAAGATCACCTAATCAGAATTGATAATGCTAGATGCTACTAAAATTGTACCTGAATGGATGAAACTACTAAAGTTGAGATTATAAAGAGACAAGAAAGAAACAAAGACAGTCCATGAGGACAACTGAGGTGAAGTGGAAAATGAAGATGAACTACAGGAGGGATTGTTAGCAGGGAGGTGGGAAGATCACAAGTCTAACCACAGGAACCAAAGGAGAAGAGAGGGCTGTCAACAGAGCTAAGTGGGATTTTCAATTACCTCTTGATATATATTTAAGAATAAATTATTTCTTATTTAATGTAGAATTAGAACTCTAATAGATGAGCAAGTAGAACAAAGCATTTAATGAAAGAGAATTCTGGAAATTCCTTAAAACTTTTCAAAAATCTTTGTAGTTTTTATCCTTTTCACAACATAGCCAATGTGTAGGATATGAGACTTAGAATAGTTTTATTCATTCATTTAGCAAGTATTTATTGAATGTCTATCATACAAAAACACACTAGACACTATGTGAATGTATTCAAGAGCTCATAGTCTTATAAAAAAGATAGAGAATGAACATAAATAGCTCAATAACAAGGTAGATATCCTGAGGCCTACAGATGAAAAAATTTATGAATTCAGGAAAGAGACATTACCTCACTCCGAAAATCTGATCAGTAGAAGTTCAATGAAAACTAGTCCACTGGAGTAAAACATGGCTGAGCAGAAACTTCCAGTTTAATGCCTATCAAAGCTAGAATATCATTTAAAATATTTATTCATTTATTGCATTATGATTAAGTACCTACTTTTAAAATAGGAGTTTTTTCCTAAATTAGATGATATGATAATAATAGTTAGGCCCCCAAGAAAATATGAATTTAAAATACATGTTAGCTCTATTAATAGTAAGCAGACTGCTCTTAATCAGGGTAAAAACAGGAAAGGCTTAATTTCTATTAATATGTTTTCCAGATCTACTTTTTAATAGCAAGGATTAGATTGTCTACTTGATCTACTTCAAGATAATTTCCAGAAGGAGAAGAAACAAGCTGATTTTCTCAAACTACCCAGTAGGAATAAGAGGGCTAGAATCTCTTTGTGTAATAATTTACTGCAAGCTTTCTAATTGTTAATATAGTGCTGCAACAAGGCTTTATGCATTTTGATGAGATCACTTATTGGTTATTCAGGAAAACAAGCTTTGAATGGTATGCCAGAAATAGAAAAATGACAGCCAAAATAGCTATTCTGTATTTATTTGCAAACTAACTGACAAACCTATATCACAATAAATACTGCTTTGAGTGAAATGGGCTCACTGATGCCAATAAACAAAGAAATGAAATAGTACTGTTTTCATATAGCTGAATAAGAAGTTGCCAGATAGAGCTTTGAGTGGGTCCTAACTAGGAAATGTACTGATAGATACTTCTATTGGCTTCGAGCAAGTGTCAAATGCCTGACAGACTATCTACTTTCAGACCATTTTATTATAACAACCACTTCCATTTCTGCTGAAACTCTCACTAGCTTGACACAGGTTTTTCAGATAGTAACAAAACATCACATCTCTCCCACATAGATAATTGAAGGAAAAAAATACCAAAAATAAAGTAATTGAGCAAGCCAATAACCCCTTCCAATTACAATTAAGTGAAACAGGCTATGGGTTTCTTAAAGACAGGTTTGCTCTTTAATGGTGCTCTAAAACCTGTTAACCACACAGACGGATGGCAACTGTCTGGTTCTGTCAATACGAGGTCACTTAATCAAACCTTTTCCAGACTAATTAAATTTTGTGTTCACTTTAACAACCTATTTCTTCATGATCAATCAGATCAGTTGTACAATCCAATTTTATCACTATGGCAACCCCAAATGACAGATCAAAGGGTTTTCAATCCTGAGCATTTGATCTTACAGAGTCAGCCTAATTCTATACTTGTGTAATGTATCTTGAAAAGAAAAAAAGTTCTTTAGTTTACATTTTTATGATTTTCAGACATAATGAAAAGAATAAGTGAGAGAATGTAACTGATAGTTGTTTGGCTACTAACTACCAGGTATTTGGTCTATATTTTGCATCTAATTTTCATTATGTCATTGTTTATACTCATACTTTTTTATAAGATTTATATAGTGATAGGAAAAATGATATGTAAAGATCCCTACCCCCACAAAAAACAATCTCTATATGAACTGAACTGTCACAAGCTACTTGTAGTTTTCTGTGGCAGAGTATGTGTTTCCCAGGCATTTGTACTGCTAGTGCCCAGAGGAGTTTCCAACATTGTAAAGAGGTTTGGCAAGATATTTGTCTTTCTAGTAGCTTCAATGCATTAGACAACAACATGAAACATTTGGAAGTCTAATTTTATCTATAATGTCTTAGTATCAAGATGCTAGAGCACAGGAAATGATCTTAATGTACAGTGATGAGAGAGTGATTAAATAAGTCATAGCACATGCATAAAATGGAATGCTATATAGTTTCTTAAAATGATGTTTTTGAAAATTCTTAATGACATGGAATAATGGTTGTGATAAATATCATGTAAAAGAGACAGGATCAAAATTATGAATGAAATATTACTCTAGATTTAGATATGTATCTTATTTATGAATCATATACCAGCTACCTCCAGCTGGTAATATTACGGATGATTTTTATTTTATTTTGTATATTTTTCTTCTTTTTATAAATTTTCCAAAACAACATATACATTGCTTTTATAATTTAAAAGATCTACACAAAAGACATTAGAGTTCATGAATAAAACAATAATGGATTAGAAGAGTAGTTTGTATGTACCCCTTACATAAATTAATGTCTCAAGAAGATAGTTGAGGCCATCTTGTCTCCTCTCCCACTGCACCCTTTCCTTAGATTCTGTGCTCTGAGAGGTGTACCCACCCTCCCCTTCCTGCACATGAACCAGACTCTTCTGCCTCCATACTTTTCTTACCAGAAAGGCTCCCTCTTTCTGGAATATACATTCCCTTCCTTTTGACTCATCAAAACCACATTTTCAAGGCTCTTCACAAGTCTTATTTACCCAGGATGTCATTCCAAATTCTCTGGGTTCTAGTTCTTCCACTACACTTACTGTTGAACTCATCACAGTCTGCTGAACATCTGTTAGTTTTATCAGAACACAATGTGAACCCTTAAAGAGCATGAATACTGCATTTTTCACCTTTGAGTCCCTCTGTTTCCGTGATACAACCTGATGCATAGCAGGCCTCAATAAATCTTATTAATAGTAGTAATGGTAAGAATAACAAGATAGTAATAGCTTTAGTTTTCTAAATACCTTAGAGACTGTACATTAAAAAAAAAGTACCCTGACAATAAAGCAGCAAAATAAATAAATATTTGTTGAACTCTGATAAAGTTATCCTCAACAAACAGGACTGAGTCATGAATCAGATGTATTTGGATTCATATATAAAGTCTGCAATGCAATCGGAAGGGCATACTTTAAGCAATTGTATTTCTTCAAAGGAAAAGATTCTGTAGAGGATTTAAATATTTGTCTTTAAACTTTGGCCCACAGTGACTAGCATAAAACAAGAAAGATTTTTGGACTTTAAAATCAAAGAGAATATAACCAGGGAGGCAGGCCTGAAAAAGATTAATTTTTTTGGTATTTTTGTTTTTTTGGTGATTCAAAGAATATGATGTACACTGACATCTGTCATTTTATTTTCACTTAACCAATACTTTTTTCAGAAATACACTAAAAATAACTGCTTTGAAATTTAAGTTTTTGACTTTAAAGATAAATAGTAAATATTAAATTTGTCATCCTTTATAACTGGAACTATACCAAATATGATGGATAAAAATAGCTGTAACAGGTAACTATAAAATTAAGCACTCTATACTTCTTACTTCCTGTGGAAAATGATTATAAAATAGGAAAACCTTCTGTTAAATCACCTTTATTTATGCTCTAGTGGCATGTTCTCCCTAAACTATGGATATAACCTCTGCAATTCTTTCACTCTAATATCCTCTTTGCCTAGGGAACAAAAGAAATTCATTTAACTAGAACAGTCAAATTTATTACACAGGCAAAGATAATTAATGATGAATTCTACCACCTTGACTATAAATTTTTCTACCCACATATTTAAGTTCTTGTTATACTGAAGAAAATAGAGTCATAGTACCTGCTAATAAGATAAATTCCTGGAAAGAATAAAAATAGTTATGGTATGCTAATTGTGACAGAGATTCCTAAGAGTTCACAGAAATCCATTTCCTCTTTTTTGTTGGCACACAGACTACATAAGTTTCAGCTGGTGGGATATGAGTGGCCACGGCTTTTAGGAAGCAGGTGTGACGCATCTACTCTCTTTCCTCCCATTCTGCTGGCTGGATAGTGTTAACAAGCTCACGAAGAGAGGTTAGAGAGAGTTTGAGTCCCTAAACTTTCTGACAATCAGAAACACTTTGGTCAGGTATATGAGAAATAAACTTCTTTTGTACTTGTCATAATGCATTTTGGCTCTATTTATTATTGCTGCTAATACTCTCCTATCTAGGAACTAAAAAAGGAATTAAGTAAAGTTCCAGGGTCCAAAATCGACATACACAAATCAGTTGCATTTCTATATACTAACAATGAACTATCTGAAAAAGAAAGTAAGAAAACAATGCCATTTATAACAGCACCAAAAAGAATAAAATACTTGGGCAAAAGTTTAACCAAGTAGATGAAAAGATCGGTACACTGAAAACTATAAAACAGTGATGAAAGAAATCAGACATAAATAAGTGCAAAGATATCTGATGTTTATGGATTGGAAGAATTAATATTGTTAAAATGTCCATACTACTCAAATGATCTACAGATCCAATGCAATCCCTATCAAAATTCCAATGGCATTTTTCTTTACAAAAATAAAAAACCCTAGAATTCATATGGAACCACAAAAGACTCAGAGTAGCAAAAGCAATTTTGAGAAAGAGGAACAAAGCTGGAGGTTTCATATTTTAATGATTTCAAATTATAAAACTATAGTAATCAAAAAAGCATAGTACTGGCATAAAAACAGACACATAGACCAAGGGAACAGAATGGAGAGCCCAGGAATAAATCTACACATACATGGTCAGCTAACTTTTGACGAAGATGTCCAGAATACACAATGGGGAAAGAAAAGTGTCTTCAACAATAATGTGGGGAAAACTATACATTCACATGAAAAGGAATGAAATTGGATTCTTATCTTATACCACACACAAAAATCAACCCAATATGTGCATATAAGTGTTGATTGATTAGTTTCAATTTAGTAGTGACAGGGACTTCTTAAAAATCTTCAAAATAAAGTGTAACTATTAAAAAAAATCAAGTAAAAGACAAAGGACTTATATGTAAGACCTGACACTATAAAACTCTTAGAAGAAAACATAGGGAAAAGCTCCTTGACATTGCCTTTTTGGCCATAATTTTTTGGATATCACACCCAAAGCATAGGTAGCAAAAGCAAAAGTAAACAAGTGGTATTATATGAAACTAAAAAACTTCTGCACAA
Source organism: Lepilemur ruficaudatus (assembly GCA_963574885.1). Classification (NCBI taxonomy): domain Eukaryota; kingdom Metazoa; phylum Chordata; class Mammalia; order Primates; family Lepilemuridae; genus Lepilemur; species Lepilemur ruficaudatus. Next base: position 54,309 of record CAUYRT010025107.1, on the reverse strand, counting down.
CAAAGAAAACAATCAACAAAATGAAACCTATGGAATGGGAGGATATATTTGAAAGTCATACATAAGGGGTTAATTTACAAAATACACAAGAAACTCAAATAACTCAATAGCGAAAAAACAACTAATCCTATTAAAAATGGGCAAAGTGCCTGAATAGACATTTTTCCCAAAACAGACATACTAATAGCTCACAAATTTATAAAAAGGTGGTCAATATAATTAATCATCAAGTAAATCAAAATCAAAAACACAATGAGACATCATCTCACACCTCTTAGGGTGTCTATTAATAAAAAAAACAAAAACACAAAAGAGAGCAATGTTGGCAAGGATGTAGAGAAAAGGGAACCCTTATACATTATTGATGGTAATATAAATTGGTACAGCCATTATGAAAAATAGTATGGAGGCTCCTCAAAAAATTAAAAGTAGAACTACATAGTCAAAGGAATTGAAATCAAGATCTCAAAGAGATATCTGCACTTCCATGTTCACTGCAGTATTATTTACAATAACCAAGCTATGGAAAACACTTAAATGTCCACCAATGGATGAATGGATAAGGGAATTGTGGTATATATACACAAAGGAATACTATTCAGCCTTTAAAAAGAAGGAAATTCTGTCAATTGTAACAACATGGATTAACTGGGAGGGCATCATGTTAGTGAATTAAGTCAGACACAGAAAGACAAATCCTGTATGATTTCACTTTTGTGTAGAATCTAAACCAGTCAAACTCATGGAACAAAGTAGAAGGATGGTTGCCAGTGGTTGCAGGTAGAAGGACATGGGCAGGTGATGGTTAAAGGGTACAAAGTTTCAGTTATGCAAGATGAATAAGTTCTAGAGATCTACTATACAGCACACTGACCGTAGTTAACAGTACTCTATTGTATATTTAAAATGGCTAAGAAGGTTGATCTTATGTTAAGTGTTCTTACCAAATACCAAACTAAACTAAAATAAAATAAAACAATAAGAATAACAAAGGAGGCAGAAGGAAACTTTGGGAAGTGATGGATATGTTTATGGCCTTGATGGTGGTGATGATTTCACAGGTGTATATTTATCCCCAAACTCACTAAAATGTATATATTAAGTATGCACAGCTTTTTATGTATCAACCATACCTCAATGAAGTAGTTAAAAAATATTCCCCTAATCCAAAACTATGCCCTATATAAACTATCTGAAATCTGTATCTTTCATGTACACATGCATTGGAAATCCAAGTATCATTTGCTGTGTACCCAATTTCCTGATTTCTTCCCCCTTGAACCCGAATGTTATTTTTTCTAGAAACACTTGTAATATATATAAGTCATATGTGTCCACATTTACATTCATTAATTTATTCATTCATGGGAACCTGCTACATGAGTGAGGATACATGAGTGAGGAGAACATGGGTCCCGACTTGGAGAAGCTCAGTAGATAGTAAAAGATATCTGTGTAGAAGCATAACCTGATGTACTAATATGTATGATTCCCGTTTACTTCCCTTTTTCTCTCCTTTCTCAATGGCTTCTCCTCTCCCAAGTGCCTTTTCCCCTACTTTAGTAATTGTCCCCAGCTCACATAGAGAAACCTAAGTCACCCACTATGAAAACAGCATCAAAAATTGGAAAATTCAAAGACATAATCTTAAGTGGATATAGTGGTTAATGGTGTTTGGAAAATTCAGGGAGTGGTCTGATAAGGACATGATGCTATGTCTGGGGAAACGTCCAGAAGGCTATTTGAAGGTAGCATAGATAGGATGTAGAGTTCAACTTGGATTGGAGGAGCCCACGGTGACTTTTTTTTAAAATCAAGTAATAACTACGAAGCAAATGAAAGCAAAACCTTTTATTACTCATAAGACAAAGCATTCTCTTGTAACACTATCTACCAGAATCCCCTCAGAAAAAATGAAATTATCCTAGACATACAAATTGAAGGAGCCCAGGGAAACACAAGTTGTACATGTAAGCATCTGTAGGTGTACATACTTTGGGGAGACCAGTCCTAGAAAATGACTGGTTTAGTTGCTAAGAATCAGGAGCTCACAGCACAAAGACTTGAAATATTACAGTTAATTTGGTATCTGTGATGTCTGGGGTGCAAAGTTATGCAATTTTTTAAAAGATTACCTTTAGATCACTTAATTGGAATATTTAGGTAGTTTGCTCATTGCATGTAATTTGGCAATATTTTCAGGTACAGAAAGCATGAATTTTTCCAAAAGATTGCTGTTACCACAGGATTAATTGGTAACTTTGTATTGCTTTCCCACATGTCTTTTCATTCTTCAATATTATGAAACAGATGAATAATAACCCTTAGAGCCTGCCATTTTTAAAGACAATCTTAAAATTACAATCCTATAATCATCTCCAACAAAGGTTTCTGAGCCTTAAAAGTGGTTTAAACGCCTCCACATATTTCTTAAAAATAATAATTTTTTTCTGATTAGTCCAAACTTTCTCTTCAATCAGACTGACTGTATTTCTTGAACTTCACAGAAGACTTCAATTACAGGCCCCTTATAATAAAGATATTTTACACATAATTGTTGCTTTCTCCTAGTTTTAGGGACAAAAAAGACTTATTCTGACAGTTATAATCTCATCCAGATCGGTTCATACTACATAGAATTCCCCACAAAGAAGGCGTTTATCAAATGAGTTTTAGTACATGATGTTAAAACTATAAGAAAACATGAAAAAAATACAAAAAGGAGCCAGTTACTTGTGTTCAAAATTTGAAGAAACCATTCCCAAAGCCCCACATTAATAATAGTGCTCTCTTCTCAATGTCTTCAAGTTATTGCTGTGACTTTCAAATTTTATTTTGCCACAGGCCAAGGATCCCAACTGTGCCATAAAATATGACCTATAATTTGGGATTCTCATCTCTGAGATTTTATTTGGTCAGCTTCTATTATCTACTCTATTTATCTCCCCATTTCAATTGGACCATGGAGGGTTGGTTAAAGGTGAACATTTCCTATAAATGAGCCTCTTCACCTCTATTTCCCAGGTTGATTCATGACCTAATATAACCTTTGACCCTAAGAAGGCAGATTTCTAAGAGAATAGCTGATAGTTTTAGACTGCTGTTGGCTTCATATCTACAGCCAGGTAACTCTCTTAAATATACTCAAGAATTTCTACCTCAGAAAATTAAAATGCTCTTCCTTATGCTCAAAATAAAAATTCAAAAAAAAAGAAGTACCAAAATAATCATTTCTATAATTAAACATAATGCAATGGATTAAAAAAAGGGGCAAATACTTAGTGATATGTACCCTGTGAATGCTTAAAGTAAGTAGCCTGATAAATGTTAGAAATGATGGATATTCCAACCATCTTGATTTGATCATTATACATCACATACATGTATCATAATTATCACATGTACCCCAAAATATCCACAAACAGAAAAAAAGTATCCTATTATCTAGAAAACCTCAAAGACTCCACAAAGAGACTCCTAGAATTGACAAAAAAAATTCAACAAAGTCTAAGGTTATGAAATCAATGTACACAAATCAGTAGCAGTCCTATACATCAATAACAGTCAAGTGGAGAGTCAAATAGAAGACCCAATATTGTTCACAATAGCCACAAAGAAAATAAAATACCTAGGAATATACTTAACCAAGGAGGTGAAAGATCTCTACAAAGAGAACTATCAAATACTGAGGAAAGAAACTGCAGATGATGCAAACAAATGTAAAAACATATGTTCACGGATCAGTAGAACCAACATTGTTAAAATGTCCATACTACCCAAAGTGATTTACAGATTCAATGTAATCCCCATTAAAATGCAGATCTTCAAAAAAAGTTCTGGTTATTAGCCCTTTATCAGATGCATAGCTTGTGAATATTTTCTCCTATTCCGTAGGTTGTTTATTTGCTCTATGGATTACTTCCTTGGCTGTGCAGAAGCTTTTTCATTTAATCAGGTCCCATTTATTATTTTTGTCATAAAAATATAGGTTGATATTTTTTGCAGATCTAGAAAATATAATTCTATGCTTTGTTTGGAACCAGAAAAGATCCCAAATAGCCAAAGCAATCTTAAGCAAAAAGAACAAATCTGGAGACATCACATTACCAGACATCAAACTATACTACAAGTCTATATTAACCAAAACAGCACAGTATTGACACAAAAATAGAGACATAGACCAATGGAACAGAACAGAGAACCCAGATATATTAATAAAACAATCCACATACAGCCAACTGATCTTTGACAAAGCAGACAACAATATACACTGGGGAAAAAGAAGCCCTATTCAATAAATGGTGCTGTGACAATTGGATAGCCACATGAAGAAAAATGAAACTGTATCTATATCTCTCACCATTCAAAAAAATTAATTTAAGAGGTATAAAAAACTTAACTGTAAGGCATGAAACCATAAGAATGCTAGAAGAAAATGTTGGAAAAACTCTTCGAGATATCAGCCTAGGCAAATAATTTATTAAGAAGATTCCAGTGACAATCACAGCGATGACAAAAATAAGTAAATGGGACCTGATTAAACTAAAAAGCTTCTGCACAGCCAAGTAAATAATCAACAGAGCAAATAGACAACCTACAGAATGGCAGAAAATATTCACAAGCTATACATCTGATAAATGGCTAATAACCAGATTCTACAAAGAACTCAAGCAAATCAGCAAGGAAAAAATCAAACAACCCCATTAAAATGTGAGCAAAAGTCATGAACAGAATATTTTTAAAAGAAGATAGACAAATGGCCAATAACCATATGATAAAATGTTCAACATCACTAATCATCAGAGAAATGCAAATCCAAACCACAATGAAATATCACCTTACCGCAGTTAGAATGGCTTTTATTAAAATGTCCCAAAACAACAGATGCTGGAGTGGATGAAAAGAGAAAGGAACGCTTATACACTATTGGTAGGACTGCAAATTAGTACAACTCCTATGGAAAACAGTATGGAAACTCCTCAAAGAACTAAAAGTAGACCTATCATTTTTCCAGCAATCCCACTACTAGGTATTTAACCAAAGGAAAAGAAGTCATTTTATTGAAAAGATACCTGCACTCGAATGTTTATTACAGCACAATTCACTAATGCAAAGATGTGAAATCAATCCAAGTGCCCATTAATTCATGAGTGGATCAACAAAATATGGTATATGTATACTATGGAATACTACTCAGCCATAAATAAGGATGAATTAATGCCTTTTGCAACAATTTGGGTGGAACTGGAGACCATTATCCTAAGTGATGTGTCTCAAGAATGGAAAAACAAACACCACATGTTCTCGCTATTAAATTGGAACTAACCAATGAGCACACATATGCGCAGAGGGAATTAAAACTCAGTGGAAATTAAGCAAGGGGTAGGGGGAGGCAGGGATCAGCAAAACCCTAGCTAACGTATACAATGAACACTATCTAGCTGATGGGCACCATTATACCCCTGACTCAAGCATAACAAAAGGAATTCATGCAGCCAAAAACATCTGTACTCCCGTAATACTTTGGAATAATAATAAAGAATGAACTGAAAAAATAGTGTCCTGTTTTTGAAAGTTAATCATAAAATAAGACTGTAGAGGACAATGACTAGAACATTATGAGAATAGAGAGTTTAAGTGTTCCCAACTAAAGAGAGAACTGATTTCCATACACACACTATTCTACACACACTCATCTATTTTCTTCTAGAATCTAATATTTGAGCATCTTAGCTAATTTAAACATGCTAATTCCACCCAAATATGATGTAGCCAGGTGCAAAATATTTCATGGTTTTATTAGCCTCTAATATGGTAAAGGTACCAACAAAACAGAACAGAGTTCAAATTGCAGATATCATGTAGTATGTGTAGAAAACTACCTTATGCTAGTTGCTACAGGCATATTATTATACTATAACAGGTAATCTTCAGGATGGACTCTAAACTTGAGCTATAAATAACATAATCTTCAGATTGCAGAAATTTTAGAAGAATTGTACATTTAAAAATTTTGAATGGATGCCATCTTGTTCACAGGTGGCAGACCCACAAATGGAGCCATAGTGTTTTAAGATATCTATCTGCACATGCCTCTTGAACCAGCCTGGATACCTGTCAAGTAATATTAAAGATCACAGTGGGAATAAATCTAATAGAAAACAGAAAAACATTATAGTACATATTGCAAAATTCCCTTTACATGAAACTCTAGGAGATGCAAAGTCACACATAGTGATAGAAACCATATCAGTGGTTGCCTAGGGATGGGGAAGGGAAGCTGGAGTGAAAGCTTACAAAGGGGCACTAAGAAAATTTTAGTGATGATGGGTATGTTCACTATTTCATTTGTGATGATGGTTTCACAGATGTATGATATATACTAAAACTTATCAAATTTTATACATTAAATATGTGTAGTTTATTGTATGTCAATTTTAACTCTTTAAAGTTGTTAAAATATATATAATGAAAAATGTGTTCTTAGTTTTGTGCACATATTGATCACAATGGTCACAAACTGCTTTTTAATTATACTGAAAGGAGCTAAAATTAACCTTCAGTTACAGAATCTGGGGGGAATCGAGGAAGGGGAATTGGTGTGAAGCAAGACTGTGAGTTTGGAAACTCAAGTATTAGAATGGGGAGTTACTTAGCAGGAACACAATAATTTAGCCACACATTAAGAAAGAGACACTTTGCAAAGACAGGTTCGGAAACACAGTCTGGGTAGCCTCCTTTTTTAGATGGGAAACCATGTAATGGAGGAAGGAGAACTACAACTCTGAATAATAACTAAACTCAGCAGGCCAGTCTTGGGGAAGTTCTTCCAGATGGTGCTGTAAGCAAAGACAACTGCTTGGGGGTCTAAGGCAGCCAAGTAAGAACTGGTTGGAGTTCAGGTGAAAGGGTTTGTGGGCAGCAGGCTGCTCTACCTGTTTGGAAATCAATGAACCTAATTGTGGAAAGTAAAGTCTTGCAAAGGCCAGTCAGACCCAGTTTGAAATGGAATCTCTTTTCCTCCTGAGCACTTACAGCACTTACTGTTTCATCATGTGTCTTCTAACATAACTGGCTTGCTTTATAGTTATTTTGATGGGTGTCTCATCACCTCCAGCTCTCTCTTTGAGCTCATGTTCCTACAGTGGGGAACATTTCTTTGATCCCTCATGTATTACTGACAATAAAAACTGAGCGACGGAACAAAATTAGTGTTAGTAGGCTTTCCTAAGGTTTATTAGCTCTGTTCCCCAAATGACACTATCATCTCCTTCAAAGACTCACTGCTACAAACAGAATCAGCCATCTAGTCCACCTAAGTGAAGAGTGAACACTGGAATCCCAGAATTGAATCACAATAACCTTTTAACCCATGATAAATTTTGGTTTCACTTTATTAAAAGTTATAGAAGCCAGTGTGACAGAAGGCCAAGAAATGTGAATTGAGTCCCCTAATTCGGAAAGCTCCTTGGGCTTGTCTGCTGTGTGATTCAACATGATTGAGTGTCTGAGCAGGCCATCTAAGCAGGAGACAAATCCAGCAGCAAATCTGCCTTGGGGATGGATAACACAATATTTATCTTTCATTGCCTGCTTACCTTATTTTATCAATAGGGGATTGATTAAAGAGAGAAGTCTAGGCACCAGGCACCATAGATCTGGGAGGTGAAGCTGTTAAGGCCTTAGGTATACACACACCCAAGGTAAGTGCTGCCTTTAGGTCCACTCTGTAGAGCACAGCAGTTAGAAAGCAAGCACCAATCTACACTATTGATAAGTTAGCAAAATAAGCTCTTGAACTTCTTTTATCTGCATGATACACAAAAGGGAGTAGGTAGGTATACAGGGTCTCTAATTTGGTGATAATCCAGCATAACTGGCATGACACAAGGGAGAGTAATGTCTCTGCAGTTTACTTTGGTTGGTTTTTTTCCTTTTAATCCAATTCAATCAGACAAGTATTATTGGAGTCTAATAAGTTCCAAACACCATGTTGGGAACTGCGGCTTCAACAACAAATGAGCTTGTCCCCATTCCAGAAAAGCAGGCACTTACACAGAAGGGCTGGTCTGAAATCCTAACTGGGACAGAAGGATAGGCAGAGCTTGCCCTTGGGGTTGGGGGAGTGTGAAAGATCAAGATCTATTAGCATCATATAGGGATGAAACAAACACTAAACCCAGTACTCCACAGGCGGTCTTAGCAGGTCATCAGCCCAAAGAAGCTAGGAATAGGGTGGGGAGCCAGATACAAGATCCCTGAAACTGAGAAAGCAGTGGAAGTGGGAATCAAGCTAGAGGAATTCCTCTGCTAAAGAAATAGACACTGGCACTTTTATAGCAAAGCAAACTGACCTCCTCCATCAAAGTCAGGACCCTTATAAAAGGCACTAACCCATCTGAGATCCAGTTCTCCAGAAACTAGTTCAGGGGATACAAACATGTTAACAAATTACCAGAAATGAAGTTGCAGAGGTCTTAACAAAGGTATGCATTCCACCAGGAAGGCTATGCAAGGCAAGTGACTTCTAACCTGAATAAACAGACAAGCTAGTAAAGAAATTCCAAAGGGAATAGCCTGTGCTATTGGGAAGATGACAATAATCAAAGAGAGAGTGATTCAGTGTGGCAGGTGTATATTTATGTGAAGGAAAGTGGCAAGAGGCAATGTTGAACATATAGGCTAGGGCCAGATGGTGAAGGGATTTGTTTGCTGGACCTGGAATTTTAGATATCATCCTATAAGCAATGTAGAGACAACATGTTTTTGAATATAGTGTGTTCAAACATGAGTTGTCTCTTGAAGTTCTCTCCACATGCTGATAGTTGCAAGAAGCTGATAAAGAGCTCCCACAGATTGTTGCTCATTCTCCTAGGAAGTGTCCTGGTCCTAGATTTAAACAAGGGCTTTCAGCTCCTGCTTTAGAACGTTTATCTCTTGATCCTGCTGTTTTGCCTACCCCCTTTTGGATTACAGATTATTTACCAAACTCTAATCTGGTACTTGACCAACAGACCACTGTTCCCACTATCTGCCAAAACAATATGGCAAAATAGAAACAAAAAGTACCAATATTCTTTGTTTGGTCCTAGTCTGTGAAATGCTGTTTATCAGCCAAGGGCAGAGACAGGGCATTAATGTGGTTTGGAGGTAGATTAGAAGGGGAGACGGGAGAAAAAGAGCTAAATTAGAGGAAGGAAGACTATTGAATACAACAAACAAAGATACTGATGGTGGTTGCAGAGAGGATCGAAGCAGAGGCACCAGAGAGGTGGAATCTCCAGGAGTTGGTAACTGACTAGTTACATATTGAGGGTACAGGAGAGAAAATAATGGAAGATCACTTTGGACCATGTTGAACTTTTGGTGTTTGTGAGACATCTAGATGTCAAATTGGCCATTGAAAACACAGGTCTTAGATTCAAGAGAGGTTGGAAACCAAGTGCAAATCTGGTATTGTTTGATATATACCGTTGTAAACAAAGCCAGGAAAATGAATGAGAGGATGGAATTGCTAAAGGGGAGTATTCAAGATAGGAAATAACACTGAGAAAGAGGAATCAAAGGAAGAGGAGGACCAAGAAAGAGCACCCTGGGCAATAAAAGGAGGAAAGGATTTCAACAGAGAGAATTGTCAAAAGTGTCAAATTGGTTCAGTTGAAAAAATGGAAGAAATGACACTGGATATAGCAATCAGATAGGAGCAGGGAGTACAAATCGAACTAAGTTGAAAAGTGAATGGAAGGTAAGGGAAATAGAGACAGTAAACATAGATTTCATTTCAAAAACTTTGACCGTGAAGGAAAGGGGAGGGGAATATTGGTATTTTGAGAAGAAAGCAAAAGCCAGGATTCGAGGAAATTTTCAAGGTAATAAAAACTTGAGTATATTTATAGGCTGAGGAAATGAGACAGGTAAAAAGGCAAAGATTGATGATACAAAATACAAAATGGATAACTGAGCTTAATTCCATTTCGTTATTTCTGGATGTACGCAAAATAGTCTGTAAAACAAATTATTTTGTTCTCTGATATTCCAGATAGAAGGTAAAAAACAGGGTATTAGAAAAAAGAGGAAAATTATAGGTAGAATTTTTTTCTTTTCCTGCCTCTGACACCAGCAAAATCCTAAATCCTGAATTTAAAGCAGAGATCACTACTTTAACAGTGGTATATTATTTAAAAGTGCATAAATATACTAATATTAATCCAGGAAGTCATTATTCATCCATACTTTTTTTGGGAAAGGGTAGCCCTGCTTAGCTGGAGAGTGAATCTAATTAAGTAGATCTTATATACCAAGGACATACTTCTGAATAATTACAAGATAAGAAAACCCTTTAGCTATTAAAACTATGTTGAACATAACTCAATCTTTCTTTACTGGTTTGGAAGAATCTTATAGTGCCCTGGGGCAATCATTATAAATATTAATTCTCAATGAAAATATAGAACTGTCAGTTCATTGATACCTTCTAATAGAAATGGCCTTTTCTATTTTTATACTTACTAAATAAATTGACAGATATGCTGGAAGAAAGAAAAGTTAATGTCACAGATATTACAAAATGTAGAAAATTACCATTTTGCTTCTGGTCCATAAAATGCTATGATTATTTCCAACTGAAAACCTTCCACCATGGTTATCAGTAATCTTATTTCAATAAATTTACTACATGTCAAGAATATAGCATATGTTGATGCATATTCCTAGGACAACTATTTTGGAAAAGGACAAAAAGAAGATGATAGCAAATTTCTGTGGTTTAATGAACTACATTGTGATAACATATGAGGGAACATTTCCCTTTTCATATTCTTCCAGCTGCATAATTTCAGTAATGAAAGGATATGATAGTTGACTTACCAATTCAAACTAGAAATTGTCCCTAAAGTTCTTAGTGCATTAAAAACAAATTCAAGTCAGTAGGGAATTGCTATTAATACATTTGAGTGAGTTGCACCTGCAGAAGAAAGTACTAGAAAGCAAAAGTGGCTGATTAATGGGTACAAACATACAGTTTGATAGAAGAAATAAGACCTGGTGTTTGATATCAGTGGGGTGCCTTTGGTTTACAACAATCTATTGCATATTTCAAAGTTGCTAGAAGAGAATAGCATGAAGAAAAGACAAATATTTAAGGTGATAGATATCCCAATTACACTGCTTCGATCTTTACAAATTATAGAAAAATATATTAAACTATCACATGTACCCTCAAAATATGTATATCTATTATCTATCTATAAAAAATAAAATAAATGGCCGGGAGTGGTGGCTTATGCCTATAATCCTAGTACCTTGGGAAGTTGAGGTGAGAGGACCACTTTAGGCCAGGAATTACAGAGCAGCCTAAGCAATGTAGTCAGATTTCATCTCTACAAAAAAAAACAAACAAAAAACAAACAAACAAAAAAACCAACAAAAAAATAGCCAGGCACAGTAGCACATGCCTGTAGTCCCAGCTACTCAGGAGGCTGAGGCAAGAGGATCACATGAGCCCAGGAGTTTGAGGTTACAGTGATCTATGATGATGGCACTGCACTCAGGCAACAGAGTGAGACCCTGTCCCAAATAAATAAATAAATAAAATAACATAAATTCTACAAAAAAAGAAGGAAAGGTATATATTTTTTTGTAGTGGGGCAGTAAAACAATCTGCATTGAAGAGATTCTTTATGGAGGATAAAAACACAGAACAGAAATATTGAATATGAGTTGTAATTGCCATTATCAAAGGAAAAGCTAAATGTTATAAATATTTTAACAGTCTTCAGGGCTGATTGTTTCAGCTCTCAGTATTTATACAGTGTCCTCAAGGAAGTGTAGCATTTACTATGAAATCATGTGTGTCAAGGCCCGTCATTGGCTATCTACAGCATACCAGCCACTGTGCTAGATCCTGAGGGCATAAAGACATAGTTTGCTCCCTATTAGACTCATAACCTGATGAAATAAACACACACACACACATGAAATACGTGTGTGTGCACACACATAAAATTGCGAGGACTGCCTGAAGGAAATACAGCTTGTTGGTAATCTAGTCATCTTTTATTTTAGATACAAGGGGTACATTTAGGCTGTGTTATTTTGGTGTTCCTAAAACCATGCTGAGATATATTTTCAGATTATGTTCTCACTTTTTCTTTCATTACACACTATACAAAGACAGCCTGCGAATATTCCTCTGTATTTACTATGGAATGAAGGCATTACTGGTATTATCCCCTATTATCAATCCCTACCTATTCTGAAGCTCCATTTGAGAGCTAGAAACTAAAAATAGCATTGCATCCCTTAGGGCAATGGTTCTCAAGGTGTGGGCCATCCGAATCAGAATCCAATGAAGATGCCTGATAAAAACAGAGATTTTTGATCTTTGCCCTAGACCTATAAAACTGGAATCCCACGGAATAGATTTTCACATGCATTTTCACACACTCCCCAGGTGATCTGTGTGTGCCCTAAAGTTAGAAAGCTGCTGCCCTAAGGAGCCAGGAATGTTCTCCCTCTCAGGATATTTTTCCTCAGATCTGTGAAACATACTCTCCTCCTTTTTGTTTTAGACTTTAAAAGACGAGCAAAATTTATGCTCCATCATAACTACCACTTTTTATCTAATCTTATTAACTAATTGTAATTTTCACACAGTAACAATTTTATATATCACTTAAAAATTGCTGCCAATTAAACAATAACATACCATCAATTATTGAACATATTCTAATTTCAAAATGTTAAAATGTGAAATGTGTGCGTCTTAGAATTGATGAAAGATAATTTATAAACTGTTATCCCTGAATTTTAACTTTCGTGTGAAAAGGTTATCAAAATAAGAAGTTTTGAGGTATGAACACAATTTGCTAGGAAGCTCTGGGGAGGGGCAGGGTACCTTTTAAACTGAGGGAAGGGCAAATACAAAGACTCAGGGCCATGAAACTCACAAGCTTAGTATAGAGTTGTAAAATCAGACTGTTTTGAGTTCTAGTATCTGCCTTGACACTTACCAACTGAATGACATTGGGGCAACCTAATTTTATTAACATATGCCTGTGACCTTCTGTTTTTTTATTTGTAAAATAGAATTTTATATCTGCTTCATAGGGTTGTAAGGCTAAATATAAGAATATAAATAGAATGTTGAACACATTGTCCAACACAGAGAATCAATCCTCAATTATAGATTTATTATTATTATTATTTTTATTATTTCTAAAGGGAACAGTCTAGTGGGGAAGGAATACGAAGTGGGAGAAGATGATGCTGGAGCGGTAAGTGGGAATAGGATTTTGATGTTGCATATTCCTAAGAAGCTTAGACTTTACCACCTAGGTGATGGGGAGTCACTGGAAGCAGGATAGTAATTTGTCTGATCTGCATTTTAATGAAATGTAGAAGTGATCCCTGGAAGTGTCTTTGATCTGCATTTTAGACCAACTGCTCTGGTGTTGGTTTGGACAATGGATAATAAGGGAGGGACCACAGAGACAGGGAGAAAGCACTTAGAAGGCTCTGGCAATAGCTCAGGTGAGGGATGATAACAGCGATGGATTGGGAAAGAATTCCTGGAGAGATTCAAAAGCTACTTAGGGGCTAAAATTATATAACTCTATGGTTAATTTGATGTAGTGAGTGAGTAATTAGGAGAAGCCAAGATATTTCCCATAATTTTAGTGTACAGAATTATATTTAGAGAATAGTTGCATATTTTAGAGATTCACAGTAGCTGTTGTCCTTAAGAAAGTTAAAAATTAAAATGGAAAACCTTAGAAATCAACATATAATTAGCATTCCAGATATCACTAAATAAAGAGAAGATAATGTCAGGGAGAAGAAATGTATGAACAGTAAGTTAATATTATCAGGAATTGATGAAGTTAATCAGGAAAAGATAATAAAACGTTAATCACAAAGTTCAGATGTGCTTTTTGGCATATAGTCTAAAAGATATTTCACCCATGTGTGCACTCACACATTTTATGAATAGCAATAGGGACTACAATAATTTGACATATATTTACATCTAGGGGCAGTCCTATAGCTGGGGTCAGAAAATATGAGTTCAAATTTTGTCATTGGACATTTAATACCTGTGATCTAAGGCAAATTAGCTAACTTTGCTGATCCAGTTTCATCATCCATAAAAACAGGAACAACTATACCTATTTTATAGTATCTTGTAAAAGCATTTTAAAAATTGATCAAGACTTACATGCACATATAGTAGTAACATTCATTGGCTGTTGGGCAAGTGGGAGGGGGAGGAGGGGATGGGTATATTCACACCTAATTAGTGTGTTCACACCGTCTGGGGGATGGACATGCATGAAGCTCTGACTGACTCGGGTGCGGCAAGGGCAATATACGTAACCTAAACATGTGTACTCCTGTAATATGCTGAAATAAAAAAGAAAAAAAAAGACAATATATGTAACCTAAACATTGTACCCCTGTATGCTGAAATAAAAAATTAAAAGACATCACGAAGTGCTCTATTTATTATACTATATGCATTTTTATCTGACACGGAGTTTTAGACCTTCAGTAAGAAATGAAATCTTGATATGTTTTCATGAGTCAGGATAAAAAGTATTTAAATTATTTTTAGTTTTAAAATTTATCAAGCTTCATTTATCAATACCATTTTCCTTTTTAAAAAAAATTTTTAATACCCTCTGCTTGGTTTTTAGATACTTCAGCCAATGAGAAGTAATGCTAATGGAATTCTCCTGTAAAAAAAAAAATGATCAAATAGAAAGAGGATGCAAATATTTAACCTGTTTTAGGGCCAGATTCTGATTTTAAAATTCAAGACCTAAAAAAATTGTTCTTGAAATACAAATCAGAATTGAATGATTTCAGTACTATAGTCAATTCAGAATTTTTCTAAGTAACCCTAGAGTAATGAGAAAGAAGAGAAAACACAGTATTGGAAGAAAGACCAAAAATAAGGGAACAAGGAAATAACTTAGGCATGTATTTGAACATGGCCTAGAACTATGAAGAAAAAAAGTATAAAAATTATTTCAGGAATTTTGTTATTATATGACACTATTCTTAATGCATTTATCCTTAAGTTTTCTTTTTCTTAATTTTCTACCCTAAACCAAAACAGAGAGCATAGCCTTCACCCTAAATCATCACCTTGGGTATAGACATATCTTTCCTGGGTCTAAATTGGCCTGGCTCAGCTACATATATTTGCCCTCATCCAGACAATCGTCTTACAATAATCTTGTACATATCACTTCCCTTTTATAGGTGAAGACTTTTCCACAATCTAGAGTCATTTGATAAGGAAATTTGTGAATTCTGGCAAATGTATTTATGTTTGGGAAATTTGTAAGTTGAAAGGAGCATCCAGGTAAACACAAATGATACATATAAAAACAACCTATAAAATCAGACTAACAAAAAAAATAATTGAAGATGTGAATACTAAATAATTAAAAAAGGAAAAATGTATTGTATATGGTTGGCCTTAATGGCAAGCCTGAAGTTATCAAAAACTTTATGGATAAATAGAATGCTGGAAAAGAAGGGATTTAATTTGATATAAGATTGTAAAAGAAATGACGTTCAGTATGGTTTGGTGGCAGGAACTAGCTCAGTAGTTTAAGGGAAAAGTTCAAACCTAGAAGATTATCACAATTTTGTGACAGAAAGTGCAAAATCATATAGTGAGCACCAACCTTAAATAATTTGTTTTCAAATTATGGCTTACTTAATAACAAAAACTGTACATTGGTTTTTGTGTAACTGGGTTATTCCAATATTTGAGATGCATTAGTTCTATTCAGACTGAATTTTTATTTGAGATTTGATATCATGAAAGTGAAACACAGTAGTGAGAGCATGGGAACATAAAAGCTTTTAGATTTGATTCATATAGAATATAGTATTATATTTTACTTTTTTATACTTTATCATATTATCAATATAATATTTAAAAGAGAATCTTTTAGAAAGGAGTGTAATATGACCTGATTCTTAAAGGCTAGAATTAGAGGGATATCAATGTAATAATAACAACACTAGAAATTAATCAAATTGTTTCTGACATGTGAATCCTGATAGATTTAACTTTTACGAAATTATATGGCCACAGGCTCATTTATATTCTGAAATACAGTGTGTATATTATATACATACACATACATTTGATATATACATATTATATATAATATATATGCATTATTAGATACACACACATATACATAGCATGCTGTAATATAGCTAGCCTGTTGTTTAGAAAGCAGTATCTGCAATATGTCTAGCATGATGAACTATTTTCTTTAGCTAATCACTGCCAAATAAATGAAAATAATCTTATTTTTAGTTTATAAATGGCTCCATTTTAGATCTCTTAAAGATTTTTAAAATTATGCTTAGACTTCAGTTTTATAAAGCATGAACACTACGTCCCAATGCTTTTAGGCCTTGGGACCCAGAAATAATATGAAGCAACTGAAATGCTTAAGATATTAAAATCATTCTGAATGTTAACTAAATTTTGATCTATGAAAATTTTTATAAGATGCCCATTCTATTCACAGAAAATTTTATCACTCTATTATGTAGTATTATCTAACTCAAAAACATTTTTTCCTTTAAAAGAATAAGAACTTGGAAATTAGTTACAATTTCTAGCCAAGGATTTAAAGACTACTTGCAAGGCACTTCAACAGGTTGAGTTAACACAGCAGATAAATTCTTCCCTGTAAATTTCCTACTGACACGTTTCATGATAGAACAAGCCCCATCCAAAAAGCAGGTAACTTTTTTCTTGTTATCTGAGCAAAAGCATGATTGCATTTTTTAAAAGTACCCTGTCTATGGAAAACCAATTTAGTTCCATTAATGAAAAGGAAGCACAATGTGATGGAGAATGTAATACGGAATTATAGTTCATTAATTCTTCAAGTATGTAATTTTCCAGGCTCCTGATCCCCCATTGATTTCTGCACACCCCCGCAGGTCCCACTAAATGTGAGCAAAAGGAAATTTAATCGTGTTGCTATATCATGTGTGGAGACGGCGGTGCTCCACAGTTAGGTAAAAACATTGTGAAAGGTATTTTTCCAGTGACTGCCTCACCATTGTAGCCCTGTTAACATTTCTTTGTTGTCAAAAATTGATCAATCACAGACCCACAGACAACTGGGACTGTGACAGTCTCCTATTATGTGGCCAATACCATCAAAGGAGATGACACTTGTAACAACTGAAGCTGATAATTCAGTACACTTAATTAGGCATGATGAATTGGAGGTGTGTGTCAATCTTTTTTTTTTTTTTAACTTTTAATGCAGTGTATTTTACTATTGGTATCATTGCCATGGAATATGTCAACATCCATTAAAATTAAAGCTAAAAAATTTATACTAATTGATAAAACACAATTATAATTTTGGGTGCTGGCTCAAAGGGTTATATCCTGATTTTCTGTTTCTTTTTTTTTAAATAAGGATTATCTCTTAAAAAATACAATGCCCTATTCATCTCTCTGCCAACTTGTCCTTGAAACTCAAATTGCTTCATTTTCCACATTCCAGACTTGGGCAAAATTGTTACCATGAATATGGTGTCAATTAGTGAATGCTAGTACATGAAGTCTGAAGAATTGGATAGAAATGCATTATGTCTAAACCAAATTTAGCAAAATGTTGTATAGTACTGCTTTCTTGCCTTGTGAAGACAGCTAATATTTCAAGCCAGCTGTGGAAGCTGCACTGGCAACCCAATTGGAGTTCTTCCATAAGGAATCAAGGTCAGAACAACCCTATTGTGCTTTATTAATAGACTCAAAGCACAGCACATACTTTATATATTAAGAGGAAAAAGGCAGGTAGGATCTTATAAAAGAGTGTTCTGAAAACAGCTGTGTGAACAAAAGCCATTTTAGCAGTAAGAGGAAAATCTATCATGGAGGTCAGTCTTTAAATAGCCCTTACAACCATTTCCTCTCTTTACATGGTAGAGTAGCAAATGGGGCAGTTTTAAAGAGTTTCAGCTGTTCATTCTCCCATCTCGATATATTTTTATGCATAGTGGGGCCTTCTTGGCTTAACAGAGTGTGGATGGTTCTGTCACAGAGAGCACACAATTCAGGCACGAGTCAGCAACTAGCCTGAAATAATATACTGTCTCAGACCTCACATCCGCAATGACTAAATTTAAATGATAAATTGTTAAAGTTTAAAATGCTTATTAAGAATTCATTCAGGTAATTATTTATTTTTTCAAAGGTTTCATCTCCTTCATTCTAAAGTGAAGTTAAGTGAGGGAAGTGATTTTATCTTGTTCATAGGGAAATCTCCAGTCCACATAGTGGGCATTCATTATATGTTGATCAGACAAATGCATTAATTTTATGCACAGTGTTGATAAATATTGCATATATTTAGTAAATGTCTTTATTAAAATACCAAAATGAGGTTTGAAGCATTTTGGCATCAAACATGCAATATGAGAAGTTGTTATCCTTAGCCTCAGACATGGGACCTTCTCTTGGGGTCCCATGTCTGTAAGATAAACTGCACGAAAAGATGATGATGGAGTGCCGTATCTCCTGGCAGAGGTCTAAAGTAGCTTCTAAGTTTTCAACATTACTTAGTAAGAACTTGTGGCTCGATACTAACTACAAGAACTTCATACTCAGGGAATATAGACTAAAGCCATCCACATATACAATAAACAAAAAATAAAGAAAATGAGGAGGACAGAGAGATCATAACAAAAATGATATGACTTTATATTTCTGGCAAAACAGCATATAGTTCAAAAAAGAAATAACTGGATGTGTTATGAAGGTCATTTCTTATTTTCTTATTGTTTTCAAAGAAATTCTATTATTCCACAGCCCATCATTATATATTTTTATAAGTTATTTTAAGACTAAATGATTCAAATGTTTGTTATTTTTGATAATAATTTTGATTTTCTTAAGAAATATGATAAACACAAAACTGGGCCAATTAGGAAACATACTAGGAATTTATTTTAGCTTCAATAATCACCCATTTTAAAATATTTTCTGAGTAACAGTGTTTAGTGTTGTTTGATTTTGAGTCTGTTTGTATATAGGTAAGTGAAAATGCTAGAGTATATACGGGTAATGGGAAAGTTACAGTTTATTTTTTGCTTTGTCTTTTTTTGTTTGTTTGTTTCTTGTTTCTAGAGATGGGGTCTCACTATGCTCAGGCTGTTGTCAAACCAGTGAGCAGCAGCTATCCTCCTGCCTTAGCCTCCCAGAAAGCTAGGATTACAGGCGTGAGCCACCGTGCTTGGCTAAGATTTACAGTTTAAATGGTAGAATTAACAACAGTATAGACTAGCACAAACAACAAAAATCACTACCAACAACTGAACGAGAATGATACAATGGCTTACAAAAAGAAACCTAAGTGTCTGCAACCAACTGTAAACACGTGACATGGCCAAATTCTTCTTTCTGCCCTGTTTCCAAGAAGCCATGCTGGAGAGTAGACCAGATTCTGAGATTTCTCAATAATACTCCCAGATGTGCCCAGAGAAAACTCACTGGGATTCCTCTTCTGATCGAGGAGTGGTAGAAACAGCAGCATGGGAAAAACAAGGGAAATAAGACATGTGCACAACAGGGCTGATATTGAAGAGGGGTAAAAGTGCACAGTCAGGAGGTTGACCCAAAGCCTGAGGGTGATGCAATGCAGGAATGAGACTGTTCTCCAACTATGTAGATTGAGCTCTCACATCAAAGATTTGATGAAATTCTAGAAGTGGGAGCACAGCTCATAGTGTAAGACACTCCCTCAGCTCAACTCTTCCCTCAGCCCATTGGGCTCTCAAACCAGACAGTTATGGAGACAACATAAAATGCCCAGTCTTCAAACTATAACTGCGAAAGTGTCACAAACAGTCCTCAGATGGGGCAGAAAGAAGTCAAATAGAAAAGCTGGACCTAAAGACCCAAGCATGAATAAAATATAAGGAAAGGTAATGGAATCAATGTCCCAAAACTATAGAAAACAATAAAAATTATAGCACAGAAAAACAGAAAATATCCAGCCTAGAAGAAATAAATAATAACTCCAAAACAGAAGGAAATATTCCATAAGCACTTAATAGGAATATATTAATTAAATAAAAGACACAGAGATGAGACAGCAAACAAAATAAAAAACCCGGAATAAAAAGAGAAAATCTCAAGCCCAAAGTAAATACATTTGAAAACCAAAACATCTTTACTGAAGCGAAGTAGAAATAGAAAAGAACAAAATACATTCTTAAAGTTTCTAACTTTAAAAGAAGACTTGGGATAAAAAGAGAATATGTAGTTGGATGAAAAAAGAAAACTAAAGTAATCAGGATGAAGCTAATAGACATGGAGGGCTGGCTAAAATAAGGGTAATTGGGGTCTCTGAAATAGAGACCTTAATAAACGCAAGAAGAAACATGTTTTAAAATATTTAATACACGAATTCCCCACAATACAGAAAGATTCTAATGATACATAGGAAAACAACACCATTTTCTAAGAAATTTGATACAAAATGCTCAACATGGAGACATTCTGCACACAGATCTTTGCATGGCTGGCAGCCTGAGAGCCTTCCCGGACCATGTAACACAAGAACCTCCTCAATAATATTCTTTTACATCACCAAGAATTTTTGTTTGTTTTGTTTTGGTTCTATCATACATTAACCATCTGAAAAATCTTTACAAATTATGGTTACAAAAAAAGAATTTAAATTTTATGAACTTTGAAATTACATAAAATAAAAATGAACAAATATTTGTTGACAGGGGTAGTATGTTCTTTTTTTGACATAAGGGACATTATCAATATTGTCTTAAATTGAAAAATGCAGTTAAAATATCTACGACCACTTAATTTTTTTATAATCTCTTTTTTTAACCATAGAAGAAACTAAAAAAAGAAAAAAATATATATATATATATACTTTGCTATAAAAAAAACAGTGAATGCCTTGTATGCCACATTAAATGAGTTTGGAGAGATAAAGCAAAAAAGGAAACACCCCACTTAATCTTATCTTATGATAATATAAAATTATATTCATATTAAATATTTAAAATTTGCCATAATTTGTAAATCAGCAGGAAGAAAATATACTATTTGAATCAAAAGATGCTAGTACTTCAGAGATTTGGCACTTATGTTCTTTCTGCCAAGAATATTCTTGCTCCAAATATTCGTGTGGCTTGCTCTCTTATCTCTTTCAGCTATTTATGATGTTACTGTTTAGCGAGGCCTTTTTTAGATATCTAAGTCACAACCTCAAAATGCACGTATCCTTGACATTCGCCATTTCTCTGCTTTTCTTTTCTCCTTAAGATAAAACTATATATTATAGGATCTGTGCTATATTATAGTATAAATTTAAGATACATCCTGCTTCCTATATATATCTCATCTAACACACATATATTTTACTTACATATCTTATTTATAGTTTGCCTCTCCTCCCTACAACACAAGCTTCATGGGGGAAGAAATTTTCATCTGTTTTTTTCGTTATTGTGTCCTCAGTATCTGGTATAGTGCTATGCACGTAGTAGTCAGTAAAGCACAAATCTGTTAGTGAACAAATGATTCAAGAAAATAAATAGAAATTACCGAGCACAATGGAGCATCACCTTATTAGCTACTATTTTTAATCCCTTTTTAACCTACTTAACACTTGAGACTGTTAAGTAAATGGAGATAAAAATAATAATTGAAGTCTGAGGATTCATTTTCAGTCAGGTATTTGCAGGCAGATAATTTGACAAACTCCTGGCAGGTTTGGTTCTTAGAGGCTTGAAAGCATCTGCACTTCTTGATTTGCTGTATCTTTGCTACAAAGCACTGACATCTGCCTGTACCTGGCATCAGAGAGATATGAAGTACAAGAGTAATTTATAAGGAAATGTCATAAGATTAGGTCTCAGTCTATGGTCTTGCCTTTTGGGCATCCAGTTGGCTCTAATATCTTTGTTAACATCTTAGTAGAACTGCATTTTGCTTGTATAATGCAGTAGGACTAGAGGTGAAGTGGAATTGTAAACTTATTTTGACAGTACCACAATTTTCCAGGCATGTTCTTGATAATGCATACACAGCACTCAGCATAGTGTCTGCTATACAGCTAGTGTAATACATTTTCATTCCCCATTATCATCGCACTTCTCATCATCTCTCATGTTGAGTAGACCTCCTGATTTTTCTTCTCACTCCCACTTTTACTCCCTTCCAATCTCAACTCCACACCCATGCTATCTCTGGGTAACCTAAAATTTGATGATACTAAAAATATTTAGTTGTTTATCTTTGGTTGGAGGGGTTCATGGGCTACACGCCCTCAGAGTTTGGCCCCTAACTGCCCCTAATGTCTGATCACACACCAGGCTCCCCCGGCCTCTGTGCTCCAGGCACATTGGCCTCCTTTCTTTTCCTCAAATGTGCCACATTGTCCCCATTACAGGCTCTCTGCATCGGCTGTCTCCTCTGCACGGAATGGAGCAATCTCCTCCACTTCACTTACTGAACTCTTACACTTTCTTTAGATCTCAGTTCAACTCAATCACCTCAGTAAAGCATTTTTGACATCCCTGAGTAGATCAAATCCTCCCACCCCACCCTCCCATGCACAATGCAGATAGCAGTCTTTGTAGCTGTGCAGTGCAGCAGCCCTGATTCCACTGTAGGACTTACCAGAGTCATAGCTGTAAATTATCAGTGGGATTGTCTGGTTAGGTCTCTTTCCTCACTAAGCCATGAGCTCCTTGAGGGCAGGTGGTGAGTCTTTTTCATTATTAAATAACAACACCTTCCCAGGACCTGCCCCAATAGCAGGCTTGTGTTGAATAAATAACATAATTTTCACTATCCATATCACTATCAATCCTGGGTGGACATCTTTCTTATGATTTGCCCCTAGAGCCTGCCTTCTCTTAAAACTAGCTTTAACTGTACTAGCACACCTTTGACCATGGCATTTATATTACGTAATAGTAGTCCCAATTCCCTTGACTCTAAACTGATGGCCTGACCCAATGTAACATGCACTTTTGAATTCTGCCTAGATCATACCAATTGGAGGTAATTTCTATTCTTTGAACCCTCTGAAGCCCACATGTGCTATATTTACTTGTGTATTTTCAATTCCCTCTACTAAAATTTAAATTTCTCAGAGATAAGAGCTAGGCTGCACTGATCTTTGAATATCCAACAGTACTAAACATTATCCATTAATTATAGATATTTAGTAAGTATTTATTGAATTAAATTGTTGTTTTAACCCATAATTTCTCTGTGACTCTGTTTTAGAGTATTCTTGGTTCTTCTTCTCTAAGCCTCTACTTTATCAGTATTTTTTCTTTACTAACTTTCTTCAAGGAGCAATACCTTTCATTTTATAAACATTTTAAACATCATGAGACTTTTAAAATATAGCATATCTAATGTTAAATACATGGAAAGAAAATATATAGAAACAACAACAAAAAACCAGTCATCCCATCATAGAACATTTCAAGTACAGGTAAAAGAAAACAATACAAAATTTCAATTTTGAAAAGAAACTTAAAGTAAAGAAATTGATTAAGATAGAAAAAGGCCTAAGGATATCTGAACAGAGTAAGAGGAATAAGAAAATGCTGTTAAAGCAATGCGAGTATCGGAGTGAAGTCATAAGAAGGTTATTCCACTTTCTTTCTTCTAGACCTTGATTTGAGATGTGTGTCTATTTAATCAAGGTCTATACCCTGCATATTTCCCAAAGGAATTATAATTAATTTTTCTTTAAAGCACAGCAAAGAAAAAAAAAAACCAAAAAACCAAAAAACAACAAGGTTTACAAGGGTCTGGGCAAGACAGCTTCTTTCTGGAAACAAAATCAAGAAGGAAAACATAGAGAATTATTAACATTCAGCAAAATGGTACATACAGGTTTTCCTAAAGAAACAGATTTTTCCCCTGGTTTGAAATCTAAGAGTAACTTATAAGAGAAATATCTTAAGATGATGGTCAATATTTTATTACTGTTTTACAAAGAAACAAAGAGTCTTCAAAACCTTACTTTAGTTTCTCCTAGATTCAACCATAACTTATGTTTTTTCTCAGAGGCATGTCTCAGAGGCATTATTTTGTTTTTATATTACTTTATTCAATAGAGGTTTGGAGGTCAGAGAACTCAGAGGAATAGATTTTGATATATCCTTTTGATTTTCACTTTCTAAAAACATCAGAGATTTTAAGCTGGCTTTTGGCAAATGCTAGATCAAAGCCGCTCCCAATTTAATTTTCTGATTAGTCCCTGACTTGTTGTTATTTGACTTGTTGATTAGGAGAGAATACATTGCTTTAGATTAAAGTGCATGGGCAGCCAAGTTTATAAGATTTAGTAAAACAGAAGTTTGAATTAGGTCACAGTACTCACGTATGACTAAAATATATAGCCTCAGCTTTTCACATGCCTTGTCACATAATACAGAATTATTTAGTACTGTGCCCTTAAAATTGAAGACTACCTTCTAAATATGAGTTTAATTTTAACACCGTTTAGTTTAACAAAATCAAACTGATCTTTCTCACCATATTAAATCAACAGGGTCAGTTGTTTTTCAAGGAACATTTGGGATTAGAAGACAAGACTCTAATTCCTGGTTCCGTGACTTTCTGGTTGCGTGAAACCAGGGAAAAAAATCTGTTAACACCTTTAAGCCTCAATTATTTCACCTCTAAAATGGAGCCTATCTGATACATATCTCAACAGTTTCCTGAGAGGTCAAACGACATAACGTATTCTATAGCTCTGTGAAACTGTTCAGTCATGTTCAAATATTTATAACAACATTACTTTTATGGAGCCATCTATATGGGGATATTTAAGCTATCCAGAAGGCTTTTTGGAACCAAAAAATAAGTTCTTGAGAAGTTTCCTGGGATGGTAAAACTGGTTTTTAAAATGTGCTACAAAGGTGTGTGTTTAGAAAGAAAGCCTCTCCGAAGCCCACTTTGAGTGGAATTTGTACCCACTTCATATTAAGATTAAATTTTATTAGAGACTGCTACTCTGATATAACCTTCTTAACTCTATAACATCATTCTTCTATTATGGGTTCGTCAGAAGAGAGAATAGTTATGTGGAACATCCACATTGATTTAAAGGTAAAAATGGTGTCTGTTGAGATTAATTTGTGAACAAGGGGCAACCAGCAGCCCTCACTGCCTCGCCTCACAGGTCCTTGGGCTCTGACTGAAAAGTACCACAGAGATGGCACAAAGTACTCTATGGGTTCAGAGGTAGGACAGACATAATTCCACAAACCTCAGATGCTCTCCCCGTCTTCCTCATCTCACATAACATGTATCTGTCCCTCCGAATAAAGTGGCCTCTCATGTATTTTCTAAAGTTCCACACAAACTGGTTCATCTCAAGAATGCAAGGTAGATTCAACCTCATGGATTGTCTGCCATTACACACAAAGCATTCCACACTCAACTTTTAATATTTATAGTAATAGGATATAGCTACTATATATAATTAAATTAAAAATTATTAAAAAGCTAGTGTCAAATTACTGATACTGTGGAAATCCCAATGCATGAAGTTATTCCTCTGCTGTGTATTACTCTCAAGAAATAACATACAAAAGCAATTCACTTTTAAACCATAGCAATTAACTTACCTAAATCAATTTTACTGTTTTAACATATCTATACATTAATATTGAAAAAAATTAGAAGGCTTAGGTTGCCAAATTTATGGAAACTGGCTTTAAGTTCTAAAAATCGCTATAAAGAATCCTCAGGGTGTTTTACTGTTTGTAAGCTGTGTATTTCAGCTCATTTTATTTAACAAATGCCCTATTTCTCAAATGCCCTGAGAAGGAGAAAGAGCGTGAGTTTGAATTTAAAATTACTGTAATATTTTACAGTCAGTATAGAAAAGAATATGACTGCAAAATGGCCAATAAAGTAAAACATTTTTGTGTTCACCTTTCATACAAACTTTTTTTAATTTAAATATTTACCTGGGACAATTTACATTTCAACTTCCTAATGCTTTAGTACATTATATAAATGATTCCATATCTATTTTAGGGGATTTCCACATGCATGCAATTTCAAGTCTTTCAGTGAATAAAGAAAACTTTCTAGTAGTTCTAAACTAAAGCCTGTAGTACCTAAAGCTGTCAGTTTTTACTTACCAATATGCCACTAAAAGACGGTTACTCTTGTGTACATAAGTTTTAATTACAGGAAAAGTAGAACTCTTCATCTTAAAGAAATTTAATTTAAAAGCAAAATGACAGTTCTGTTTTATCATCTACACTGCCCACTTGATAAATAGAAGGCAGAATAAACTAATGAAGGTTTATAATTTGAGTCACAACTAAGAAGTTATCTGTTAAGGACCTTATTGTAAAACACACTTCTAAATATCTGGAACACTTTCTTTACAGTGCTTAAACACTGACAATCAATGTAAGGATAAAAGGAGAAATTACTTAAAAGGAATGAATCTTACCTATAAGGTAACTTTTAACACTTAAAAGCATTATGGATAAAACCATTAAGTGGCTCATTTAAACTACTTATCTCTGTATAGATTAGTTGAAAGAATAAAATATACATTCTTGAAAACATTCAAAGTTCTTTTTAAAGTGAAAATTAAGGTTCCTAAAAGCCTTAAAGTGATTGTCCCCTTGAGATATTACAATAAGGTAATAAAAATCAATTGAAAAATATGATTGGAAATATGATCTTAACTTGAATGTAGAAGTCTTAGAAACATATTGAAAATTTTGAATATGGGCAAAGGAAAAAGAAAGATCAATTTAGGGCCTAAAATATGTAAGTATTGAAAAGAAAAAAGTATCTAATGATTGCTTAAATTTTAAGTATTCAATGCAACCAAAAAGGTTAACTTTGCTAAATAGACACAATGGTATAGCTGGTACTTTTGTACAGTAGTGTGGAAAAAGAATTACAAAACAATTGTATCCTTCAATTTTTCCAAATCTTTTCAAGGCTAATTTCTTCTTGTCATTTAAATTTCAAAGAAGTTATAGACAAGGTCATCAAATGTAGGAGTGGGCAAATGTTGGGAAGAGGTAGTTTTGACAGAGAGCTGTTAGAAGCTTGATGATTCAGAAGTGGGCATGAAGTAGTTATTCTGGAGATTGGGAAGGAAACATTCTAAGGAAATGGTAGCTCTGCATTCCCTTTTGAAATTGATGGTCATGAATTTAAACAGTGGCCAATCAGTGCAGTCGAATGTTTTTCTCCAGCCACAGTCAGCTGCTCAGGAGCAGAATGGAAGCCAAGGACTATACTTGACAGGGCTGGAGTTTTGCTGGGCAATGTGATATATGGAGACAGAGAAGAGAGTTAAGGGTATTCACAAAGGAGTGTTTAGATTGATGAACCAATCGAGGTGGTATTATTGATAAACCATGTAATCAAGTTGGGTTTAGATAAAAGAATTAATATTTTTAACATATCCAAAGATTCCATGGAGTAAAGATACTGTGTGGGCCCCCTGACCTTGGACTTCCCAGCCTCTGAACTGTAAGAAATACATTTATTTTCATTATAAATTACCCAGCCTGGGTATTCTGTTCCAGCTACACAAAATGGACTGAGACAGTTGGGTTATCCACATGCACACTGGAAGAGCCAGGCAGGGTATGGTGGAAGAACATAGTCAGTTAGATAAAGAAATTTACAATGAATGAAAGAAAGTGAACAGTAAAGATTGGAGGGTATGTTCCAATGGCCTAAGATTCAAAACTGTGACTCCATTTCTTTGAAAAAAAGACTTCCCTAACGACTAATGCTCATAGTCAATCATATTAGTCTATTTTATTTTCTTTACAGTACTTCACACTACATATTATTTATTTATATGTATGCTGTCTGGACCCCCACCCCCACCAGTATATAAACCTCATGAGAGCAGAGACCTTGCCATCTAAATCACTACTATCTCTTGGGAGCTTAAATTAGTAATGGGCACAATTACACATTGATGAATGAGTAAAATAAGTAAATGAAAGAAACTACTAATCAGGCCTTTACCATATGTCATGAACTGTGCTGATTATTAATAAAAAGATTTATAATATTATCTTTCTTTACGAAAATTTATAGAGGAGCTTAACTCTAGACAAGGACACTAGGAAACATGAAATGTGCAGTAAGTGTCACACAAAACACTGTAAATATTCAAAGGTACAAGTGACACATTTTCCCTGTTGTGGTTCAAATATCACTTCTTTAAGGATGTCTTTCCCACCCACACCATAGACTACGTGAGATACTCTGTTTTATCTTTTCACAGCACCTTCAACTCTTATCACAAAGGTAGTTAAACAATTATATAATTGATTTTTAAATTTATGCTTCCGCTCTCAAAATGTAGAAGGAAGAGGAAGCCTCTACTTTTCTAACACAATAAACCCAGCACCTATTCCCAGATGACAAGTCTGGCTAGCATTTCTGTATGACAAATGACAGAGCAGTGTACTAGAAATGCCATGTGAATTATACAGATTTTTAAGAGATTTATTGACAAAATAATCATGCAATTTGGTATCTCTTGTAACATTATACTCTTTCTGCCAACAAATCTATGATGGTTTATAACCATCTCTTTCAGTTTCATATGAAAATTAACGGGTTAAGTAGCATTTCTGTACTGTATACCTGGGCCTTATTTATAAAGTTGTTCTGTTTGGAAAGGTTAGGAGAAAGAGATTAATTCATGTCTTACTGATTCCATTTCTAGCCAAAAATATCTCATTCTTAGAATTCATTTATTCATGGTTCCTTTTCTAATGATCTCAGTGGCAACTTGTTTTCAGGTTTATTTTTCCACTACCTCACTACAAATCCAAGTCGCTATAAATCCTATGGACAATTGCTCTTACTTCAGTTACCAGGCAGTTAGGTGAAGGCAGATGACACAATGGATCACATTAACAAGGCAGCCAGAATCCATTAGCTCTCTTGTAACTTTCTCATGAACTATAGACAATAGAAATACCT
This sequence comes from Lepilemur ruficaudatus, assembly GCA_963574885.1. Lineage (NCBI taxonomy): Eukaryota > Metazoa > Chordata > Mammalia > Primates > Lepilemuridae > Lepilemur > Lepilemur ruficaudatus. Next base: position 25,262 of record CAUYRT010025107.1, on the reverse strand, counting down.
GCTATGGGGGCTTAGTCCTCACAGTGTTATTGCTTATGGGGCAAAATGATTTCCAAGATCATGTTCTATTTTCTAATGACTATTATTATCTTTTTTGATACTGCTTTATAGTCTTTTGGGGCTCTGTCCAAACATTCTTGAAATCAAGCACAGTTGTATTTGCTTGTGTTAAATTCCTTTTTAATTGAAACACACTTGCAAAGTTGAAAATATTTCTATCATTCTCACAGACAGATGGAATATAACTTGGATACAACCTTTTTGGAAGACTTGGCAATATCCAATGTTCATATAATTTGATTTTGCAATTTCACCTTTAAGCAATAGTCTTATAGAAACACTTCCACATTTGAACAAAAAATATATACATGAGGATGTTCATTGCAAACATTTGAAATAGTAAAATATTAAAAACCTAAATGTCCATTAATAAGAGAAGAGTTAAATAAATTATGATATATTTACACATACATAGAGAATGCTATATTCTCCAGAATGAGACAGAATGAAACATATTGACTGAAAGACCTTCAGCTTGTGGTAAGTAGTAATAGCAAGTCACAGGATAATATGTGGACTATTATCTCATTTACACAGCATGTGGGTGTATATGTTGCATGGGTCCATAAATACAATGAAAAAGACCTATAAGTTTACATACCAAACAGTTCATAGTGGTGGTTACCCCAAATGCAAATGTAAGTGCTTTTTTTTTTCTTTAACTTAGAGCCCAATAATTCTTTGTTGTGGTTCTGTGCATTGTAGCATGATTAGGAGCATCCCTGACCTATAGTCACTAGATACCAGTAGCACTCCCCCTTTCCTATTATGACCACCAAAAATGCCTCCAGGCATTGCCACATGGTCCATGGGGGTAAAAATCATCTCCAATTGAAAACCTCTGCTCTAGTGAGTGGGGCAAAAGCAATGGATTTTGTCATGTATATCACATGTATCACATCAATATGTCATATATACATAAGATTTCTTAAGATAAAATATAATTTCTTTTACTGTTGCTAATTTTTAAAAAAATTATCATTCTCACTGGCTCTGCTCAGAGTAGTAGTATCTATCTGCCTATATAATTTTCAAATTTCTCCCACATTTCTACCAAGATATTTAAAATAATTATATGGCATTTATCAAAAAACTATAATAAGGAACTACATTATTAATTTGACCTGATAGTGTCTTAATGCAATTTCTTATAATAATAGGAATAATTTTCTTCATAGGGCTGCTATGCTAAGTGCAATGATAGATGCACTGCAGTATCTAATTTTTCCCCATTTGGTTCTATAGCATATTAGCATTTAAGTTATTAAGATATAAGGGTTATTTTTGAGGGAGATTGAAATAGGTTTCATGAGGGGAATTGCCTTCCCTATCATATACCCAGTGTCCTGCACAAAGTCAGTACTCAAAACATATGTGTGAAATGACTAAATGCATAATGACCTCATGTTTAATACAAATTCATAACTCTCTCATTTAACACCAGTTGTTACGGTATTGACTTAAATATTTTAAATATGCAGTTATATATGTAGTTATCCTATTCTGAATGAAATGAGATTAAAAATAATTATCATGCTTATTACTAATGAGTAGCATTTTAAAAATACCTATCAGGTTTAATAATTATTTAAATACATTAAATGCAAATTACAAAACTGTTAACACATGTATTATATGCATTTTCATAGCTTGGGAAAGGGATTGATTTGAGATGGTATGTCTTTTCTTTTCATGTCTAATAATGCTGGGTGGGTATGATACATAGAATTACAGAATCAAAAAGAACTTATGGAGTCACACAGTCCCACTCTGTATTTCAAGTAGGGATAGACAGCAGATTTTTTTCTTAAATAATTCCAGTATAGTAAAGAGCTATGTTTATTTTAAAACTCTATTGAGAGGATCATATGGTCTTTGTTTTTGCTTCTATTTATGTGGTGAATTACATTTATAGATTTGCGTATGTTGAACCATCCCTGCATCTCTGGGATGAAGCCCACTTGGTTGTGATGGATTATTTTTTTTGATAAGCACCTGAATTCGATTTGCTAGGATTTTGTTGAGAAATTTTGCATCTATATTCATAAGGGATATCGGTCTGCAGTTTTCTTTTTTCTTGCGACCTTTCCTGGTTTTGGTATCAGAGTGACGTTGGCTTCATAAAACGTGTTGGGGAGGATTCCTTCCTTCTCAGTGTTGTGGAATAATTTCGGCAGGACAGGCACCAGTTCTTCTCTGTAGGTCTGGTAAAATTTGGGTGTGAAACTATCTGGTCTGGGACTTAACTCCGGTGAGAAAGGCCTTTATCAAAAAGTCCCAAAACAATAAATGCTGGCATGGATGCAGAAAGATAGGAACACTCATACACTGCTGGTGGGACTGCAAACTAGTATAACCTCTGTGGAAAGTAGTATGGATATACCTCAAAAAGCTACAAGTAGAACTACCATTTGATCCAGTAATCCCATTACTGGGCATCTACCCAAAGGAAAAAAAGACATCTGCACTCGGATGTTTATAGCAGCACAATTCAGAATTGCAAAGATGTGGAAACAATCCAAGTGTCCATCAATACATGAGTGGATTAAGAAAATGTGGTTTATGTATACCATGGAGTTCTGCTCAGCCACAAAAAATAATGATGAGCTAGTACCTCTTATATTATCCTGGATAGAGCTGGAGTCCATTCTACTAAGTGAAGAATGGAAAAACAAGTACTCACCATCAAATTGGTATTAATTAATCAACACTAATGTGCACATATAGTAGTAACATTCATCAGGTGTTGGGCAGGCAAGAGGGCGTAAGAAGGGATAAGTATATTCATACCTGATGGGTGCCTTGCACACCATCTGGAGGATGGACACACTTGAAGCTCTGACTTGGGGGCAAAGGCAATATATGTAATCTAAAGATTTATACCCTCAATAATATGCTGAAATAAAAAAAAACTTGAATAACATGAATAAATTTAAAAGAACTATATATACCAAATAAGAAAGGAAAAACAGATTGTTTTGGAAAGAAAAAAAAATAAAACTCTAGATTTTCTGAAGTCCATCAAGTAGTTAGAAGAAATCTCAGGGAAAAAAATTCCTGCCTAGGTCTAGCTTTCCATGGCTTTTGTGTACCACATAATGGGACTCCTTGATAGTCACCAGTGTATTGCTAAATTAGTCAAAGTTTTGGATCAAAAATGACAAGCAATTTTTATTATGCTATAAAAGTTGATTTAAATTTTGAATTTCTGTTTTAGATTGCTTGACCTAAATGGAGTGGAAAGTAGCACATTGGGCATATCTGGTGGTGACTGATAAGCACCATGGCTGAATTGGCCTCACAAAGCTGAAGCCTTGTGCCTGCTCTCTGGGGAAGCCTGAGTCATCCAAAACACCCTCCCAAGCCATGCTTCACAGCCGAGGCTGTGAGGATCTGTTGAAGGAGCTGTCTCTCTCCTGATCTTGAATCCTAGAGGCCTTTCAGACTGCCAACCTGAGTTCCAAGCCCTTAGGGACATTGTAGAGGGTATTCTTGTCTCAGAGATCTTCCCATTGACCCATAGGACACCAGAGATGACAATGAAAGAAGTCAGTGTGTTAGATCTGAAACTGTGTATATATATGTAAGTTTCCTGGCATAGGCAAAACCAAAAAAAAAAAAAATACATTATCTATATCTATATCTATATCTATATCTATATCTATATCTATATATAAAATCAGAGACAGGTCTAAACCTGAATGACAGCCATCATTTATATGCTTTCTTTCTATTGTGGTAAACTATATATAACATAAAATTTGCTATTTTAACCATATTTAAATGTACAATTCAGTGGCATTAACTATATTCGCAATGCTATGTAACCATTATCACTATCTATTTCCAAAATATTTCATCATCCCAAACATAAACTCTGCATCCATTATATGAAAACTCCCCAATTCCCTCTCACCTCCACCGCCCCGGTAATATCTAGTCAACTTTCTGTCAATACTTTATTTTCAGCTACTTTTAATAATACTATTTAACATTTATTTAGCACTTAGTATGTACCAGGCAATGTGCTGTTTTAGCTCATTTAATACTCATTACCACCTTAAGAGGTATTAATATCAACTCTTTTTCACAGAAGTGGAAAGGAAGATTAAGAAAGATGGGGTTACTTGCTCAGTGTCACATAGCCTGTAAACAGTGGAGCTGAGAGAGTGAACCAGCATCCTGACTCCACAGCTCAGACTTTTGAATATGATGCTGGTCTTCCTATATGTTGGGAATTCTTTCTGAGTTCTAATCTTACATTAAAGTTCATGTTTATTCCTTTCAGTCAGTCTAATGGGGTGGTGAGGGTGGGGACAATTGCTGGGCACCAAAATATTCCTTTCATGGAATTTAAATCCAAATAGAAGGACGAAAAAGTTTGCTCCAGGCAATCTTTTCAGGTACAAAGAAGCACTACTTTTGAGCAATGCTTGCTAAAAAGTATATCCTTTAAGGTTGCTCTTAAGTAGTATTCTTAGCTTTGTTTGTAACAAATGAAAACCAAAATTTCTTAACCAGAATGTGTAAGTTCTCCTAACTTTGCACAGACCTGTTCTTATGCTCAATATCACTGACCGGTTCCAACCCACTCAATGCCACACCTTTTCCTATGTGTTACTTAAATGACTGATGTCCTGTCTCTGTCTGACTTTGTTCATACAACCAACTCCATCTGAAAAAATATCCCTGCCTCCTCTTCATACTCCCTTCATTGGGTCATATTGATGCCCACCCAACTCCTAGCTCATAGTTTATAATACTATATAATTGCCATAACCCAATCTATAAACACTGATTTGTTCTTTTTCACATCTATGCCAGTAGGCAAATTCGTCAGAATCAGATGAGTGCTATTATTATAAATCGTTAATTATAGTGCTTACACTGCTTTATTATAGTTGCATTATTTATTATGTTATTTTGCTATATATATTTATGTATATAATATCTATGTATATTTATTATAGTTGCATTAATTATAATGCTTATGGTTGCTTCCCCTGTCAACTAAGAATACCTGCTTTCTTCCAATAGCAGCTTCCTGGTTGTTAGAGCCATATCACCCATTAGGAAAGATGACACACTGCATTTTCAAATTTCTGTGGATGCTACAGTTACACATTTTCCAAAATGCAGTCCGGGTTCATCACTTAAAGATCTAGGCCATATAGGTTACATCCTGCTGAAGGTAACACACGCTTACCTTTTTCAACAGACTTTTTCAAAGTAGCCTATTTATGAATTTCATAATATTTATTTCATTTATCTAGATATAACCCAAATTGTGTTTTAGCCATAAAAATCATTCCATAAAATACGGGATTGACTCCCATGAAGCATTGTATGAAGCTCTATAAGAGTTTAAGATAATGTTCTTCTGCTTTAAGTTTAATAACACCACAAAAGAAAACATAGTGGAAATTGATCTGAGAAAAGATTTTATGGATAAGACCTCAAAAGCACAGGCAACAAAAGCAAAAATAAACAAAAGAGATTATATCGAACTAAAAAGTTTCTGTTCAGTAAACAATCAACAGAGCAAAGGGACAACCTGCGGAATGGGAGAAAATTTTTGAAAACTATTCATACAAGGAATTAATATCCAAAATATACAAGGAACTCAAACAAGTCCACAGCAAAAATAAATAAATAAATAATAAAATAAAAAACCCACAAATACTTCAATTAAAAATGCACAAATAACCTGAATAAACATTTCTCAAAAGAAGTCTTACAAATGGGGAAGTATATGAAAAAATGTTCAACAGTACTAATCATCAGAGAAACACAAATCAAAACCACCATGAAATATCATCTCACCCCAGTGAGAATGGCTATTATCAAAAAGACAAAAAATAACAAACACTGGTAAGGACGTAAAGAAAAGAGAACTTTTATATACTGCTTATAGTAATATAAATTAGTACAGCCATTATGGAGAATAGTATGAAAGTTCCTCAAAACCTATAACTAGAACTACCATACGATCCAACAAATCCCACCACAGGGTATATATCCAAAGGAAAGAATATCAGTGTATCAAGGATATATCTGCACCCTCGTGTTTCTTACAGCACTATTCACAATAGCCAAATATGAAATCAACCTAAGTGTCCATTAACAAATGAACAGATAAAGAAAATACGATTTTATAAACACATACAGCAATACTATTCAGCCATAAAAAAGAATGAAGTCCTGTCATTAGCAGCAACATGAACTCCTGGAAGACATTATTTTAAATGAACTAAACTAGACACAGAAAGATAAATACCATATGTCCTCATTCATACGCAGAAACTAAAAAACATTGATTTCATAGAAATAGAGAGTAGAATAGCTGCTACTAGAGGCTGGAGGGGGTGGGAAGGGGGATAGGGAGAAATTAGTTAATTATAAAATTACAGCTAGATAGGAAGAGTAAACTCTATAGCTCCATAGAGTGACTATAGTTAGTAATTTATTGTACGTTTTCAAATAGCTAGAAGAGAGGAGTTTGAATGCTTCTAACATAAAGAAGTGATAAATGTTTGAGGTGACGGATATACTAGTTAGCCTTTTTTGATCATTATACATTGTATACATGTGCTGAAATATCACTCTATACCCCATAAATATGTACAATTACGCATCAGTTAAAAATTTAAAATTTTTCCAAAAAATTAATAACACCACAAAGTAACTTGAGGGAAGGGGAATAAAAGAGATACCAACATGGGAGTTGAGAGGGTTGTAAGAATACTTGTTAGACAAACCAAGGAGAGTTTCTCAGAAGAGTAGTCTCTGGATGGCCACATGGAGAAGGCATAACAAGCGCAGGTCTGAGGCCAGGTTTAACTGTTCAAATCAAGAGTCCACCATATGGCTGCCGTGTGACCTTGGCCACATTACTGAACCTCACCAAACATTGGTTTTTAAAATGATCATGGAAATAATTATACCTACCTCATAAAGTTGTTATGGTTAAAATGACTTAATAAGTGTAAAGCAATTAACACAATGTTTGGCATATGGTAAGTTTTCAATAATGACCAGCTGATGTGTCAGGAAATTTAAAAAGGCAGTTCAAAATAATAAATGCTTAACAGGAGAGTGGCCCATGTCGAAGAGGAAAAGGTCTTAGTTTAGGAAAATATCCCGATGACTTCTTTGGGTATGAAAGGTGATGCTTCCTCTCCCTCTTCCCAGAGCATGGTGGAGAAGAAAAAGATAAGCAGATAGGTAGATATACACATACATACACAGACAGATAGGAATATAAAGGTTTGAAACTGGAAACAGCAGAGAGAGAATAAAGGTCTCAGGAAAAAAAGGAGAGTCTAGAGAGAATGGAGGTCTTTAAGGTAGGAGGTATCCTACCTGGTAAGAATTAACTGTGTGCTAGGGTGGGTCTGTGGGCCAGAAGCCTATATATTTTGAGGACCCCTCAGGAAAAAGAAATTACCGAAATATATTGCTATAGCAAATTTTACAAAAATATATGACCAGGTGAGCACATTGTTAGGACTCTTACCAAGACTGAAAAGAAGTCTGTTCAGATTAGGAGAGGAGAAGCTTAAGCTTCATTAGCTTAATGGAAAATATGCCTCTGACTCTGTGGGAAGAAATAGCCAAAGCATTTTTAGAAAAATGGGGCCTCTGTTTCATTTTTGCCTTTTCCCTTCACTTTGTTCCTCTGTAGTCCTCCTGCATTATCCTAAAAATTTTGGTTAATATTCAGCTACACACTGTCTGTATGGGTATTGCTTTGAGAGGAATGAAGAAAATGAAGGGAGATGGGTGGTCTTTCAGGATTACATTATTCCAGTATGGAAAAAGTAAAGCATTCAGGATCCCGGCAACACAAGGGAAGCAAACTGCAGTGTAGTGAAGAATGTCCAAGTGAACACAGATAGTAACCCCTTGGGATGTGGGAGTCACACTTTCGAGAGGTGTCTGGATAGGATAATTCCTTTTGAAGACTTGAGAGTGATTGAGATCCAGAAAGGAGATGGTGTTGGTGTTAAGAATAAAAAGAGATGCTCAAGTATGTAATCTTGTAAAACTTCCACATTTAGGAGATGAGAAGAAGAAGAAAAACATGCAAAGGCAGACAGGTAGGAGAGTAATAGCAGTGAGAGCTCACATGTGGAGACACTGCAGTGTTTCATGTGTGGGCTTCAGATTTACACAGTCCTGTCTTTAATTCCAAGCTCTGCAGTTTAATAGCTATGTCACCCTGGGCAATTCATTTACTGCTCTATCTTTTCTTTCAAAAACGTAAGTGAAAACACCTATGTGAGTAAAAACACCTACCACATATGATTGTTGCAATACTACGGTCTAAAGAAAACATCATGTCAAGAAAATCAAAGAAAAAGGGAGTCATCAGACAGATTTTGGTTCGTAATATTAAATGATACAGAAAGGTCAAGAAATGTGAACACTTTGGAAATAGTGATTAAGAAGTTATATTTGATTTTCAAGAGTCATTCCAAGGACTGGGTGGGGGGTTGTCTAAAGTAAATGACTACAGCAAGTGTAGGATGCTTTTTGAAGAAATTTCTCCCTGCTCTTTGCCTTGCAAGAATGTAAACTCCTTGATGATAAAGATCTGATCTCATACAATATAGCACAAATATTTATTAATGATTCTCCCCATTCTGCCCCTACACAAGCAAAAATTAGTTGACTTATTTTAATCTAACTGATTTTAAACATTTACTAAATATTGCCTCTCACTCAGTGTAGGGTGCAAAATTATCAGTGTAATAGAGATTTAGTACCTTCTGGTTTATAATTAAGTCATATAATTTATGGAAAGAGTCCTCTTCCCATCATTCACTGAGTAAAGGTTTTCGCATCCTGTAAATACGTAACTTATTCATGATTCTTGCCTACTTGCCACTGTTTATGGACATCTGTGTTTTCATTAATTTATTTTTATTATAAACAGTCAAAACCACGAAGATCACAATGAACAATAAATTATCATGTTTACACAGTCCATCTGATTGATTTTCAAGCAAAAAGAAACACGAACAATTGTAGTCACCTGGTTTCATTTTCCTTGAATTAAATATTTTTTAGAGAATGATAGCAAGTAGTAAATATACTTGGCTTTATATAAGAAGGACAGAGTCAAGGTTAATTTTAAGATTAGAGTTAGGCCTTTTAAAATCTGAAGGAAAAAATTCCTTGAGTGAGAGAGTAATTTATATTTTAAAGGCTGCTCGAGGCAAATGAAAACACACCTCATTTAAGAAGGACAAGAAAGAGTTCTATATCTTAAAAGGCTAAGCATATCAGAAAGTTCCTTTAACTTATTTTGGTAAGGCTTTTGATTAAACTAAAGGTTCAAGTTCATTCTTCTTCAGCCTTATAATTATCTTCAGTCATGAATATTGAGAAAATTAGCAATGGAAACTCTAACACTTGAGAGCGTACTTTTCACACATTTAATCAGCTGTTTGGTTGCCTCCCAGGTCCCACCAGTAGGAGTTTATCATGAAATCTTCCCCTGTAAATTACAATTGCTGGGATTACACCTCCAGAATTCATTCTTCTTGAGAGCAATTTCTTCTGAGATTACATGCCAGACAAGCTTTGTTATTAATAGTCACTCAAAAGGTATTAGTATTATTTTTGGTCCCCACCTGTTCTTTTCCTGTCATTTAGATAAAATGCTCTCCTGTGCATTTACAGTCAGAAGTATAAAGTCCCAAGAGAAAAGAACTGCATTTTACTTTCAGCATCTTCATACATGTCACCTTGTGCTGTGCATGCACAGAAGCTTAATAAATGTTCAATGTGGATAATTTGGCACCTATACTCCACAAAGTTTGCAGCCATTTCAAAGGTATTTTACCATTTTATGGTGCATTGGGAGGCCAAATGTCGGAGCAGAAAGGGCACAGATTATTTTAAGCCAACAGCCCTGGAAATAATCCCTTATTATCCCACTTTACTGGCTGTACAGACCATAGCAAAATACTTAGCCTTTTTGAACCTCCATTTCCTCATCTGGTAATAATAACTACTTTAGAGGGTTTTTGTAGGGATTGGGGTAAGATCGCAATAATAGCTAACATTTACTGAGCCACTGCTCTGTTTCCATGTATTAACTAATGTAATCTTCTCAACAATGCAATAAAATAGGCATCATTATTATCATTCCATTTTAAAACAAGGAAATTGAGACAAATAAAAATTTGGTTATTTGCCCAAGTCCACAAAAGTAACGGTTGCAGAGCCTGGATTTGAATCCAGAGGGCCATCCTCCAAGCCCACCTGTAAGTCATAACCATCCTGCTACACTGTCTGTTTATTATTGCATTAAGTGCCCTTTGACATGTAGTTTGAAGAAGCTACTGTTACGATGAACTATCACAAGAAGAGTCCCAGAGTACCCTAAGGAGACAAAGCCATCTAGTCCTAGTGCGGAAATCCTCATTTTCTCAATGCATTAAATAAATTTGATAGCTTCTCTTCTATTAATCTGCTTTATTGCAAGTTTATTTTTCAGCGAAACTTCCAAGGGAGAAGGGGAAGTTTTGCCTTTGCCCCCACAACTCCATTTACATTCTGCCATCATGAGTTTCACCTCCCAATCTGCAGATTTATAAATAGCTGAAGTTCATCACTCTCAGGAGTCACTGAGCATCAACAAAATCATACTTATGTCTAAAACAGGCAATTTTCTTTCCAGTTCCAACAATACTGAGAACTGTATAACCTGAAAATATTCTTTCTACAAATATATGGCTTCAAATATAAAATACATAACTAAGCTCATTAAAAAATGGAAATTCCTATATGGTGTAAGAAGCAGTTGAACACCAGATTTGGATCTTATGGCCCACATGGTTGACAGCAGAGGGAACTTGGTCATATAGGAGGTCCAAGACTCCAGCACAAAGCAGGATCCTTGAAGGGCTGCCCCTCAGTTTAAGTGTAGGATAGAAACACACACACGCACGCACACACACACACACACACACACACACACATACTCCCTGGCACAGGAGATCAGGAGGAGACACTATTTCTGCCTGTGCTTGGATGAGGAGAAAAAAATGTTTGTTCTTACAAAGTTTTGAGGTTAACATCTATAACAGCTGTGCAGCATACCACTTGGCAAAGAAAGAAATGCAAATTATGGATCGCAATACTCCTGGTGCACCTGCAGAAGCAAATGCAAAACTGCTTTAGAGGGAAAGGACCTCTGACTTCACAGGTAAAGCTTAAATGAAGATAATAAGATGAGACATCAAAAGTACAACACACATGAGGAAACACTCCATCATGGGCAAGAGTCAGCAAACACAGTAAAAGATAGATTTAGATTCTCCTAAACTTCAGACAATAGAGTATTGTCATAAAGATTACAATGTAATGTTAGTGTGTTTAAATTGTTAAGACATAAAAGGATTCAAAACCACAAGAAAAGAACAAGAAGGAAAAAAAGAACCAAAAGATATGAATAAGCGAGCCCCCAGAAATTTAAAAGGTATTGAAATTTTAAAAATTCAAGGGATAAACTTAACAAAGGATTAGACAAAGCTGAGAAATTAACTGATGCACTGGAGGAGAGATAAGAAGAAATTACCAAAGGCACAGCACTGAGTGATAAAGAGAAGGAAAATACAAAGAAAGTGAAGAAATTCAGAAAAGACAAGAGCCAACACATATCCATCAGGAAGTCTAGGAGGAGAGAATGAAGAGAATGGGAAGGAAGCCATAATATTCAAGGAGATAAAGATAGTGTTTTCCAAAATTGATGAAACAGATGACTCATCAGATTCAATCATTTAACAGAGCTCTAAGCAAAATAAATAAAAACAAATTCATACCCAGTCACAATACTTTGAAGCCACATACCCCAAGATAAAGGGGATCTTAAAAGCAGGTAGAGAGAAAAAGACAGTATTTTCAAATTAACTACAGTTGAAAGCAGACTTCTGAACAGAAACCTCAGAGTCTCCAAAACAATGGAATACTGCCTTTCACAGTGCTTAGAGAAAACCTAGAGTCCTCCACCTAAGGGTCTCCATTCTAAGCGAGTACTAAAGTATTTCCATCAAGAAGAAACAAATGAAATAAAGAAGGAAGAAACAGAATGAGAGAAACAAACAGACAAAAAATAATGTGAGTATAAATCAAATGCTACATTCTGGATATATTTTCAATTAGAGAAGACTAAGTCCCCAAACAGGTTCTTGTCTATCCCTTGATAAAGTTTCTCCAGGACTTCAAGGCTGTACCTCTTCCTATTACACCTCTAACGAATAGAAGTTCATCAGCTTATCTATGTAAAAAAACATTTAGAATTTATGAATGAAAAATTGCAGAACATTTCCAGTCAACACATGGGGGTACCCAAAAGAAGAGAAAGATCTTATCTATAAGATGTCTATTCCTGCTGGCAACCACAGACTTTTACAAATTAAAAGTCTACCATTTGAGTGGCAAAAGGCAGGCCTTACCTTTCCTATTTGAATTCTATTTCTACTCTGTCTGCTGAGGTCTTATCTGTGGTATGATTTCTAGCATATATTGTTAAGGGGAAAAGGCAATGGTTTGGGGTAAGGGCTATAAAGAGATTTACTTTTCATTATATGTTCTTTGTACTTTTAAATTTTATACCATGAGCACATACTGCTTATTCAAAATATTAATGAAGTATTTAGTTAATTAATTTTAAAACAAAATTTTAAAAAATGTAAAAAGTGACATTATTTGATTTGCTTCAAATAAAAAAAAACAGAGGGAATAGGGATTCTCAAAATTCAAAGGCAAAATGCAAGTTAATGTACAAAGTGATGCACTGAAAAAATAATCAATATTTTTAAAGTAAAAGTGGAGATCTTTTCCAAATTCCCAAATGATTCCACTTGGCTTTTTTTCTTAGAGATCTGCTCTCTAACAGCTTGAATGCTATTTTTTCCTCTTACATTAATTCCATGATGTGTCCTCATTTCCAGTGTTAATTAGGTAGGCCTTACAATAAAAGAGTCTGAAAAATTTCCCCATCATAGTTGTTATCTATTATACATGACTGATACATAGAAAGAGTAAGATTTTTCCAATTAACCTGAAGGACTTGGAAGAATGACTTTGAGATTTAACACTGAGAACTCTTAACTACTTTTTGAATAATATGAAGACTTAGATTTCCATAAAATGTTCATTTTTAAAGATTTGCATTAGAACATTTATAAAACAACTTTTAAGAAAATGTAAATAATGCAAATTGCTAAATTAAACATTTTAAACTACTGAAGTATAGTAAAATTATACTTAAAACTGGCTTACGAATGAATCAAGAAAACTAGAAATACTTATTATTCTTAACCTTTCTTTTAAAACACCTGAGGGTATCTTTAGCTAACTCAAGGATGTCCAAAAGTCTCAAATAGTACTGTATATAAAATTTTACTTACAAATTAACTTACAGTTTTTAATATAATCATATCAGGCATCATTTATAGAGTTCTTACCAAGTACCCAAGATGATGCATGTGCCTTACCTCATTTAATATACAGAACAATCCATGAGGTAGCTACTACTATCATCTTTATTTTATTTTATACATGTGCAAATTAAGGCATAGAAAAACAAAATAATATGAAAAGTGTCACACACCAGTCAGCAGTAGAGCTAATACTCAGGCCAATGTCTCCCTCTTCAATTTTTGTGTTCTTGAACACTATGTTAAATTCTTTAACGAGGACCAGGGTTTGGCATAACATTAGGCAATTAAAATCTTATTTAAAAGAGGTTAAAGATCACCAACATAAAGAGAATATATGTCTTAAATACCTAAGTTAACTCATCCAGTGTATGGTAAGAGTGTTGTTTCTTTTTTCTTTTTCTTTTTTCATTTTATAACAGGAAAAGTACTATTGGGATGTAAACCCCCAAATAACACAAAGTTCATTAATCCACATTCATTCATCAAATGTAATTTAATCACTTTTATCATTAGAAACTGAGCTTCAATATCAGATGTGTCTCAGCAAGTACGAGCATAGATTCCTTCTTAGGCAGATTAACAGATTCCCCCCAGCGCTATGTGCCCATGTTACAAAGGCACCCAATGGTCAGCTTCACATCTCTTCCCTCAAGAAATTCAGATCCAGAAAAGTACTTTAATAAGACAGTAAAGGACCAGAATTTCATCCCAAATTTCCTTTATTACAATATAATGTATTGTTTCTTTTATATGAAGTTTGTATTGGTTTAGCTGGAGCATAATAAATGTAAAATACTAAAAAACAAAGTCCGTCATTACTAGTAATGCAAAGGTATGCATTGGTAATGCAAAGATAAATATAGCTAAAAATATAACTAGAAAAACTTTAAAGTTTTTCTTTTTTAGCTATTTGTCAAGTTATCTCAAATTTTCTACTCAAATTATCCTCTTCTCCCACAAAAGTATAAATGTTATGATAATGGATTTCCACTGTGTCATTTTTGCAAGAAAAGGTAAGCTATGTCAGAAATGTTTTGAGAATTTTTTCTTGCTTCTAAATTTTTTTCAGTCCTCCTCTGTAAAATGTAAATGTAAAATGATATAAATTGATGCAAGTTTCTGAAAATTATGCCTTAAAAAACAAAAAAAAAGAAAAAAAACCAAAGTGGTCAGGTGCAGTGGCTCATGCCTGTAGTCCTAGCCCTCTGGGAGGCCAAGGTAGGAGGACTGCTTGAGGTCAGGAGTTTGAAACCAGACTGAGAAAGAGTGAAGGCCCCCCTCTACTAAAAATAGAAAAAATTAGCTGGGTGCGGTGGTGCATGTCTATAGCCCCAGCTAACTGGGAGGCTGAGGCAGGAGGATTACTTGAACCCAGGTATTGGAGGTTGCAGTGAGCTACGATGATGCCACCACACTTTAGCTGGGGTGACAGAGCGATACTCTGTCTCAAAAAAAAAAAAAGTGATCATAAAACTAAATTAACATGTATCTTTTATAATGAAAATGTGCTAATTCAACCATATCAGGAAACTTAATAGTTTGACATTAATAATAAATGCTAACTGTACATACTATTAACAAAATAACTTTTTGCTTAAACAAAAGGATTTCTACTATCTATAAGAGTAATAAGGTAAATTTTTAAAAATTAACCAATCTCAATCCATTTGAAGGTGCTTTTGAAGTAAAGCAATATTCATATACGCCTCATGCTTCATTTTTTGTCATTTTGGAACAAAATACATTAAAAAGCTACAAACACTTAGGAATGCAACTTAAATTTATATTCATTTAACTACTCACTAAAAATAATTAAAGTCTCATCTCATGTTTTGATCAATGGCTAAGAAATCCATTATTTTACACACAGGAAGAAAAAGAAGCATTTATCATCAACATGTCTAATCTCCTCTTTGATACTGCAGCATTTCTTTTTCAGCTTTGTCATTTGTTAACAACTTTTTCCCAGTTATAAACATTTTAAATTGATTTAAGTCAGTAGTTGCTTAGAGGGGACTGTAAAATCTTTTAGAGATATGCTTTAAATCATTACTGAAAGATTTACTTTTAGTATAATAAGACAGCTTTGCATATTAATTAGATCATCAGACCCATGTTTGCTGAGGTTTAGCAGTTGTGTGATGAATACCACATGGCAGTGATAGAGCTGTAAACCTCAGCACGTAGATTTCTAATACATTTTATTGAGTTGGCCCAAGAAATAATCACCCTCCTAAATCCAAGTTAAACACCTGATGGAATGTTAGGATATTTAATTAAAAATGAAATTATGCTGCACATGTGGGTGATTTTACACAATGGCTAAAAAAGAAGTCCATGAAAAATTAATTTCACTTAGTAAAAAGCATACACATAGCCCTTTTGTGAAGCTGGTAAATGAATTCAACCATTTCTGCTTAGATACACATGATGCAAAAACAGATTAAATAAATTGAGTAGAGGGAGGTTCAGGAGAGATCTTCTCAATGAGAGGAACAAGGTTGGTAAATACCATGCACGTTAAGATTGTCTTTCAAAAAACAAGTAAATCCTATTACTTCACCCTCAGTGATTCCACTGTGAGGGCTCAAAAGATGGCCACTGGGGCCATGGATCAATCTCCTTTCTAAGCTATGAGGCAGCATTCAGTTCTAGCAGGCTAAATTTAGGCCATTCCTATATTTAGAAATCTTGACAATCTGGATGGTTTCCTTACCTTGGAAAAGAACAACTGTCCGGTCTTCACTGTTAAAGACAACAGGATTATTTGGCAGTTGAAGGTGGGGCATAACGAAACACAGACTTGATGAAAAATAACAGTGTGATGAATTCCTGGGCAAACAGCATGGCATAGGAAAGAAAGGAAGGAAGGAAGGGAAGGGAAGGGCAGAGGGAGGGAAGAAGGAAGGAAAAAAGAAACACTGGACTAGAAATGAAAAGACCTAAATTCTAGATTGCAGATTTGGATCTATAATAAAACCTATATAAGTTCTGTCACCTCTCTGTGCCTTAATTACCTCATCTGCCATATGAGAGTACAAGATCAGAAAACCCTGAGGACCTCTTTAAACCAACATTCAAAAAAGTCCAGAAAATATGGAAACAACCTCACTGTCTTTTTCCTCATCATGCAATTGATCACTCATTTATGCATTTATGTATTCACCAAGTATTTACAGAACACCTACTTAGATACAGGCCTTGAGCTCTGTCCTGAAGACACAAAGGTGAATAAGATACACCCTGTGCCCTCATGAAGCTGAGTGTCTGGGGGTGGGAACGAGGTGACAAGGCAGATGAACAAGAGGCTAAATCTGAGTGGAAAAGCAGGGGCCAAGTCTTAAAGAATCTTATATACCATGTTTAAAACGGGGCCTTTGTCCTGAGGGCAATGAAGGACACCAAAGTTTTCTTCAGTATGGAGTGATGTGATCAGATTTGTGCTCTGATATTTTGTGGATATTGGACTAGAGAGACACAAACCTGAGAGCCCTGAATGACTGCAGTGTCCCAGCCAGAATGAAAAGAAAGGGATCCCTGTAAAATATAGAATCAAAAGGATTTGACTGGATGTGAAAAAGGACAAGAAGGAGATGATTTCCTGATGACCAGCCTAGAAAGCTTGGTGGATAAAGCTGCTATTCACTGAAATAAAAAACGGAAGTGAAGAATCAGGTTTTGGTGAAAGAGAGAAACAGGGGAGGAGGCACCAGTCATACAGGAGAGGATGAGTTCAGTTTGGGGTCTTTGGATTTAAGGTCCCCTAAGAAACATAGTGGGATGCACTGGATGAAAAGCCGGGGTCTGAGAGTAGAAAGATCTTTGCATTCAGCTTCTAACTCTGACTTTAGGGAAAAAAAATTAATCACTCTGAAACCCAATAATTTTGTATGTAAATGGAGATAATAGCTACCTTGGAAGAGAGTTGTGAAGAGTAAGGTGATGTATAAAGAAAGAGTACAAGACACTGAGAAGTAACTCGCCCAAGGCCACATAAAAGTAAACAGTAGAGCCAGATTTTGAGCCCCCATCTGTTTTCAGAGCTCTTGGATGCTACAGACAGCTACTTAGAGTCAGTCTGGAATTATCTTCTCATAGACTAAAAGTTCAAGGATAATTAAGTAGAGAGAGCTACATATTCTGCCAGGGTATTTTAAACTCCAGTCTTAAATATTACATTGCTAAAATTAATTTTATGCCATTGCAGATTTTCACAATCTCATGACATTTTTCCTAGTGGAAGAATGATATGCAGGATTGAGCATGCCCACTATTCATTCCAGATTTTCTGGTATAATCTTTATTTCAAAATTCCATGCTATTATCCTTATGCCACTGAAATGTCCTGAAAAAGCCAGTAATTCCATATCCAGGTTCTGCACCTGAAGTAGCACAAAATACTATATTCAGGAAACCTGGTCCCCACAGGTGTTGATGTACAGGAGGTCCACAGCGCACTTTGATGTGTATGGGTGAACCAGTGGATTTCATGGGATAGAAATATTGAAGGACCATTGCATTAGTGGTGCCCGATTTTGATTTAGTAAACCCTATGATAGTTAATTACCAAAAATCTGTACTTTTAACAAGTTAACAAGCTCTATAAGTGATTCATATGCATGATTTAAGAAATAATTCCCTTAGGAGCCCACATATCAAAGATAGTCACTATGCATTTTCCATTAGATACTTTTGAAATCAATTAGTCACTGAAGTACTTAGTCTACAAGTACTTAAAGGTACTTATAGAAGGAGATGATGATCTAGTGATGCAAGCCCTTTTGAGAGCATCCTTCTGTGCAGTGGCAGTAGCTAGTCAGTAAAACATTCACTTCCCAAACGGAGCAGAACATTTTCTGTCTCACATTCTTATAAGTTAGTGTTTTTATTAAACCAGATGACTCTGCAAGTGGAACAGAGGCAGAGAATACACTGCACTGAGATTTATGAAAAGCAATAGGAGATGACAACTGTCTATCACCAGTGGCAGCAGCTTTTTCTTGGGGAAAATAACCAGACTTTTTGAGGTCATCTGCTATTGGAAGCTACATAATCAAAAGCAATCAAAACTATGACTGCCGTAATTTTCATTAGGACCTAATATTCAAAACACATTTTTTATTCCCAAGGTCTGTTTTTCATCTGACAGAACATTTTACTTTTGGGGTCATAAGTTATGTACAAACTACATATTGTCTTAAAATATATTTTTAAAGTTTCTAGTATTAGTATCCATCAGAAAGAATAAGTTCAGAACAGATTTGGATGAGGAATAATTAAGGAGCAGAAAACTTTAAATACTTTCTAAATAAACAACAAGGAATGAATACTGAATAGTTCAGATAAAAATGTATTAAAAATTAACAATTGTGGATGCAGGAGGCAGTGTGTTCTAGGCACTGAGTTGGCCACAAGCTTCAACTATATGCTTTAACATAGTCATATATGTTCCGGTAAAAATGGACTCCAAATGAGTGAAATGAATTATGAAGTCATGAAATCCTGGGTAATTCCACACTTCCTTCTGAAAAACTTCAACATGCATCTAGTTATAATAGATGCAAAACCTTTTTAGAGTGACTTTGGGGAATCGCCCAGTCAATACACATCACTGAAACTTCCCACCCCCACCCTCCTAGCACTTCCTTATTAATAGCTCCATGCTTTGAGAGCCCACTTGAAACTTGAAACATTATTTTCCTCATGGATTACTTTATGCATTGGCGTAAAAATTCATTTTCTAGAAGATGAAATGATATTCTTACCTGTTTCACAGCTGGGTCCAGTGAAGCCTTGTGGGCAGGCACACACATTAGCAGCGATACAGGCTCCTCCATTCCTACAGCCATCTTTGCAAAATGCTAAAATAATTCAGATAGATACATGATTTTAGTACTGTAGAAGTAAATAGTTTAATAAACTCCAAACCCAGCTTGTCATCATTCCCTTAGAGATATGGACATCAAATTATAAGAGCTATCATAATTTCACATTCATATAATATTTTCCATATATATAATAAACTTCAACAAAATCTGTAAAACAGTACTCTTCCCAATGTTCAAGAAATATTTCACTCATAAATAAAATACTGAAATTTTTTAAACAAGAAACAGTAACCTTACACAACAGAAAGTATATAAAAACTCAGATTGTAGCTTATTGTAACAATCCAACTTGAAAATAAACCTAAAAAATGGCAGCTATCCTAGATGGACAAACCATCATGTAGAGAATAAGACCAGGAAACAGGAAATGACTTAATTTCATGAGGCCCTGACCATTTTACATCCTGGTGCTGAAATATTAGGAAAAACGCCCCATCCTTCAAAAATTTCTAAGCCAGTCCTGCTGATGAATTAACCAATAATAACAAAAAATTGCTAGAGTGGTCTTCGGGGAGGGGCTTGCATTCCTCTGCCAAGGACAGGTCAGGGTCCAGGATCAAGGGCAAAGACATTGCATATCAGAGTGGGTTTAGGAATGAGAAGAAAAGTTTTTCTGTGAGTAGGAAAAGGAACCAAGGTCTGAAACACTGTAAAAGGGTGATCTTTTGAGATGTGCTGCCTTCAAAGCAGCACAGAAAAAAGGAGAGAAAAACAAGACAGGTGAGCAAAACAAGAGGTGAATAAAACAAGAGGAGGAGATTGAGCTTCCTTAGAAGCTTCTGTTTCAACTTCAGCTTATTCTTTGGCTCCGTAAGACTAAGGGGCTGCTTCCTCAGCATGACAAAGTCCGTCATGAATGAATTTGACCAGCTCGTTCCAGGCATTGGGACAGAAGTTTTTCCTCTAGTTTTCTGTTATGTGCTTCTTCTACTTAGGTAGGACATACTTTCTCAGAGTGATAAAATAGAAATCTGAAATTCTAGTGTTAAGTTAAAAAGATGGGCACAAAGAGGTCATTTGGCTTCTTTGGTTTTAAGCCTGAGTTCTTTGGTTCTTCATCCTAGGCAAAAAAAAAAAAAAAAAAAAAATACAAAAACAATATAGCTCAGCAAGGATTTGCAAAGGAATTTAGAATTTAAAGGTCATAAGTCATAAAGGATACATCCGCCAGACCATGTGCATATTTTCCTTGGAGTAATTTTCTAGGTCGCAGTCTGTTGATACAGCACAGAATTCAGTGATTCAGATCCTACATCTAAACTACTTATCTCTCAGCTTTTTTTTATTCCCATCAGAGATACACACAGAAACTGGAGAGTCTTTATTGAGGGAATCTATAGTCCTAACTTCCAGAAGGAATTTATAGATCCTTGACGTTTCTCCTTCCTTCAAATATAAGAATTATCTGTCTGCATCCACTCATGATTTTAAGAGTTCTTTTTCCTACAAACTTTATTCTTCATGTTAAATAGAAATAAAAATAAAGTAGAAATAGGAAAGAAGTTGTAAGACTCCCAGATGAAACTTTAAGCCCAAACAAACTCTCAGAACACCACGTGCTTTGGAGGAAGCCCTAAGGGTTGAGTTGTACAGTGGTCCCTGCTTATCCACAGGGCATATGTTCCAAGACCCCAAAGGATGCCTACAACCATGGACAGTACAGAACCCTATATATACTATGTTTCTTCCTACAGATACCCACCTATGATAAAGTTTAATTTGTAAATTAGGAGCAGTAGGAGATTAACAACAATATCTAATAATAAAATACCACAATTATAACAACATGCCAGGCTCACTACTGTCATGCTTTGGGGTCATTAGTAGGTAAAATAAGGGTTCCTTGAATCTGAGCACTGTGACCCGACACTTGGTCTGATAACCAAGAAGGCTACAAAGTGATTCATGGGAAGGTAGCGTGGACAGCATGGGTCTTCTTCAGCAAAAGGATGATTCATGAATGATTGGAATTTAAAACTTATGAATTGTTTATTTCTGGAATTTTCCATTTACTATTTTGAGACCACAGTTGACCGCGGGTAATTAAAACCACAAAAGTGAAATTGCAGTTAAAGATGGACAACTGTACCACACTGTAGACTCTAAAAGTCTAGCTTTTATCAAGATTTGTCCAGTGTTTTCAAGCAAATATTTGTGAGATTTGAGCCCCACAGGAGAAGGCCTTCTACACAATGGCCGAAACTAAAGATTTCCATTGAGTTTTGAAAACTGGAATAATTCTCTGGCCCACCCGTATCTGGCTCCAGTGTATTGTTGCAGACCAGGCCTTTAAGACCCCTGATCATGAGCCGCTGCGCTAACACTTCCTCGCTTTTTCCTCTCTCCCCGTACACGGTATTGTAGCAAACTGATTTCAGTGAACTCTGAGATAAAGGACACAGTATATTTAAGGAATGGGCAGTCTTGAAGCTTGAAATGCCTAAATTGGACAAGTCACATGACATAACAAGGAATATAAACTTTATCCTATGGGAGTTGGTAGAGTTTCCAAAATAATCCTTTATTTCCCTTGTGAAATAGCAGGTAAGATCATCTGATGAAGGAAAAGAGGACAGTGGTAGAAAAGTGAGAAAATGGATATTGATGGAAATACAGTTGGATTTTTCTCTGATGAAAATGAAAATCCGAGCTCAACAGGACATTTAAAAGAATTATCAATTGGCATTGACAAACCAGCTAAAATGGGAAACTACAATACACAAAGACTCAATGTGCACAGCTAATTCAGCAGTAGTGTCCAACAGCTCACAAGAGAGCAGAGAACAGACTGACCCCAAATGGAGGTATTTCATAATGGGTTATGGCAGTATAATAAATGGGTTGATGGTGCTGCCAGAAAAATAGCTGTCATGATATACACATGTTTGGGCTCAAAAAGAAACATCTGAAGCTGGGAGAACTGGTAAACTGGATGCAAAGGAAGGTTCAAAGAGATTGAAGATCAAGAGTCGTAGAAGAAACAGAATGAACAAACTGGAAAGACAGGAACTTGGGATTAGGTAATAAAACGCTGAAGTTTAAGATTTCAAAGATGGAGCAGTTCTAGACAAAAATGCCCAGGATACGGTCATGGGTATGGTTTGCTGGAAAGGAGTACAGATAAAAACCACTGTGGCTGAGGCCAAGGAACATTAGATCAAAGGTGTGGGCCACTTAAACAATGAAGTGACCCAAGAGGATTGTAAGACCTGAGAGGACAGCTATCAGTCACATACCAAAGCTTTCAGTGACCTTTGGGGAGGACCCAGAAGGTACATAACAGGATACGAAGTAGATGGATTGCATTCAACATAATGGAAGAAGTTCTGGTATTTAAACCTTTTACCTTTGCATGTGGTTCCATTCCCCGTATAGCCTGGCTTGCAAACACAGTTGTGTCCTCCGACGGTGTTAAAGCATAAAGCATTTTCATCACAGTTGTGTTGATTTGTGATGCACTCATCATGTTCTGAAATGAGGAATACAATTTTGTTACTCAAAGATATATTTTCAAGGACACTATATTTTAAACTGCACCTGCATCTTGGTTATTGCATGGCAATTCTTTAAACCACAGACATAACAAATTATAAATTAAAGAAGACCCCAGATTTTGAAGTATTGTATACTCCTCATGAAGTACATACATAGTTTACACGTCTACAAACACTGAAAAGGATTAGGACAATGGTTGGAAGGAAGAAAAGGAGAGGGGAGGCAAGGATAGGGATTAATTCTCAGAAGTAGTTTCCAAAGTCAGCTGTATACAGTTTCTGTGGTTAATATTTGGGGAGTTGTTGTCATGAAATAAATCTGCCACCTAACTCTTTCCTGTAGCATGTAAGTGGTGACAGGAAAGGATGTGAAACTGTATTGCTCCGTGAGTCATGACCCACTGGATACTGGAGCTGAAGTTCTAGGAGTTAGGTACCTGCAGTTAACACTAGCATCCAAGCTTGCAGGTATAAAGATACTTATGAAAACTGTTGGGGGAGTATTTGACCTCCTTAAGTTCCCTCCCTCTGCAAAGAAAGTATCACATATCTGTTAGATAAGACAAACTTGTTTTTATAATATGTGCAAATACAACCTTTAAAATATGTAATCAATATGATACTTCTTTTAACTGGTTGGAACTTGATACTTTTGAAAGCACTGGCTTATTTGATCTTCCCAGCATCCCTGTGCAAGAGACAGAACCAATACCATTATCATCATTTTAAAGATGAGTCAATGGTGGCTCACAGCATTTAAGTAGCCTGGCTAAGTTCACAAGAATATTAAGTAACTTCAGAATTCTAGCTCAGTGCTCAGCAAAAATGTAAATGTAAGGAATGAAATACAGTGACTATGAGAAAGCAAACATCTAACATCAAAATCAAGAAGAGTAGGAAATGAAATATGTGAGGAAATGCATACAAATTATTATAGTTCAGCCATCTAAAATCCCTACAGTGGCACTATTTATTATTGGTCTCTTACATAAATAATACTTAGGCCTAAAATTAAATATATATTTTAATGACTTACACTGATTGAGCCATTAATTCCATATGATGTAAATCATGAAAGCTAAAAGAAATGTTTGCTTTTCATTTTAGAATTCTTTGTATTCCAGACATTATAATGGTAATATATCTAACTTCTAAAAAAATTGTCTTTGGCATGTACAGTTGAAGTTAGACTAAAATCACTTAATTCAACTACTAAAATATAATGCCTGGTATTTTATTTTTTAAAAAATAAAGATTAACATTTTGCTATAAAAGTGTATGTCTCATGCTACATAAGCACAAAGTTGTGATAGGTTTAACTAGACCCCTGTAATAAAATTCTTAGAGATTATTCCCAATAACCCTTCAGAGGATAAAAAGACTTCAATCACTATGGTTTTAGAACTGCATGAATGGATATCTTATTTTCCAAATTCCTGGCTAAATAACCCAAAATTGTAAAAAAATTCCACCCTTATTATCTAGTATCAGAACATTTCATAGTTTTTTATAAATTCATGGATACTATTGGCAGCTTAAAAAATAGCTGGATTACACACGGGTCTCCTAATTGGGGCTACCCTTGGACCACCATCAAAATTCAGAAGGCCTAGAATAGACAGCCCACCCACCTTTGGGCTCTGCTGCCTGAAGCAAAATAAATCTACTCTCTGAAGTTTGCACCTGCTGCCAATTTTCTTCCCAGTGCAAGTCAAAGTGCTGCAGCTAATCTATAAATCTCTGTATGGACAGCCGTAGGCCCTTTAAAGACAGCTGCTGATTGATTCGATGCTGTTTTAATCCCTGCCTTGGTTGTCTTCTTAATTAGACCATACTCACTGGGTAGAGGAAGGGCCTAACAAGATTCAGTTTAGCACCCCGTACGATAATGTTCAATAAACGTTAAATAATTACACAACCTGGAACCTTGTTTCCTCTGTTGTCATTTAACTCTCAGGGTTACTGAAATGAGTAAGCATGCTCCTAAGCAACTCAAAGGTAAAGACACTTTTAAATGCATCTGTGCCTTTACACATACTATTCTGTGGGTCCGAAGTCTCCTTCCCCGCAGGTTCTCCTGGAAAACTCTCACCATTTTTAAAGATTACACTAAAATGTCATTTTTTTTTTTTAATTGGGGGAAACTACAAAGCATTTACAGTACAATGTTTACAGTCACAATTTGTAGTGAGCTGATTTCCCAAAATATATTACCACTCAAGTTGACTTATCTTGTTACATTCAAAAATCTACTCTGTCAAAGTAGTCCCTAGAGTACATACATAGTGCTCCAACTGTATCTACGTACAACCAACACTCCATTTTAAGTGTACAATTAAATGATTTTCAGTGAATTTACCAAG
>CAUYRT010025106.1:0-28089 GCA_963574885.1 Lepilemur ruficaudatus | reverse complement strand
TTTCATTTTTTTGCAGGGAGGGAGGATTTTTTCTTGCTGTGTTGCTTGGGCTAAAGTGCAGTGGCATCATGATAGCTCACTGCAACCTCAAACTCTTAAGCAATCCTCTTACCTCAAGCAATCCTCTTACCTCAGCCTCTCAAGTAGCCAGAACTACAGGCATGTGCCACCACACCAGCCAATTTTTCTGTTTTTTGTAGAGGCGGGGTCTTGCTATGTCACTCAGGCTGGTCTTGAACTCCTGGGCTCAAGCAATCCTCCTGCCTTGGCCTCCCAAAGTGGCAGGATGAGAGGTGTGAGCTGCTGCACCTGTCGTGCAGTGCATGTTTTTGAAAAGTGATTAGGTATAATGGTTGTAGTCCTAGTAATCATTGGCCTGCACCCGTATTTTGAAAGGATAATATGAAGAGTAAATAAAATAGGAGGATCACAGTTACTATCTTTTTTTATGGCATATGTTTGTATAGATCTCTACCTCTCCAGGTTTTAGGTAACTTTTAGAGTTATCTGTTTCTGGTTCTGGAGTTGTTTTTCTCCCCCTGGGTTGTTTTCCTGAGTCTTTATATCAAGCCACTGTCATTATCCCAGGAATGAGATAGGGCAAGGAATGGGACAGTGGTAGGGTAGTAGCAAAGGAGTATGTGGAGTAGGGCAGTTTGTTTGTGGTTCTGCATTCCCACCAAAGCAGTACACATGGTAGAACCTGTTTCCCATGCCCTTCCTAATACTTAATGTTACAACTTGAAAAATTTTGCCAGTTTAGTGGGTAAAACAATATTATTGAAATTTTTTACTTCTCTGATTTCTAGTGAGATTGAGTATCTTACCATGTGTTTTTTGGGAGGCAGAGGGCAAAATTCCCCCATTAAAATGGAGTTTTATCTCTTTGCTTGTGGTTTGAAGTTTCACCATGTTGTGTCTTTGTGGATCTCTTTTTCCATTCATCTCACTGCATGCTCAGGGGGTCCCTTTCATTCTTTGGGGATTTTTTTTCCTGTTAATTAAGTATTTAATTCCTTCTATTTCTTTTATTCATTTCCTTTGGGAACTGTTAGATCCTATAAATTTGGATCTAGTCTCTATATTGTAACTTTTAAAAAATTATTTCAATTTTCCCATGCTTATATATATGTAAGCATTCTGGGACAGTTACTTGGCTTGATCCTCCCAGGTCTGTTCTTAAAGCTGTGTTCACTCTGTTGTTCAGCCACGCAGTTATTGAGTTTGTTATTTAGGCCACAATAACTTCTTCCTCCTTGATTTCCTTGTAATTCTATATCATAACAACTCGTTCTTTATGTATACGGTTTCCTGTTTTAACCTCTGAAGAGACAATAGATCTGTTTTTATTGAAGAGTCCTTTCTTTTAAGTGTCCTATTATTTGTTTTATTAAATGTTTCCTTGGTTGGTTGTTAGATTTTCTCTTGGCTGGGTTTGGTGCTGTTTGATGATGTTTGATGAGGCAAGGACATATGTGAAACAGTTTAGAAAAACTCCCAGAAAAAATAATTAAAGTGCCTAAATGAAAATAACTGTGAGAAGGCCGGGTAAATTAGGCTTTCTTGTGTTAAACATGTACATCTGATCCGTGTGATTATGCTGGGTGCACCTGTACTAGACCCTTCTTCAAATCAGTCAGTATTTTCTTCGTTTACTAAGTATTTATTATTTAGCGCTCTTAATGTGCTAGACATTATACGAGATGCTAGATGTTAACCTCTTATATTAAAGTTTATTGGTGTAATTGTGAGAAACAAAGCAGTGGAAATATATTTGAATGAAATAATTTAATGAAATGGTTAGATTTCAAGAACAAAATTTGAAAATATTGCCAAGATGAAGTCAGAAACAACAAACCACTGCTCAGTTTAAAAGTAGTCCTATTTTCTATACTTTCAGACCTTGATAATGAGTACATCTTTGGTTATGATCATCATTAGCACAGATTACTTAAATTTTCAACAATAAAAAGACTCCAGAGCAGCTGATATTTTAGTTGTTTTTTTTTTTTTTTAAGGGCTCTGTATATCTTTTTAAAATTGCACTGGGCTGATTGTCCTTTAACAAATTGGTTTCTTTGACGTGTCATGATTACAGTATGCTAAATAGTCATCTGTTTGGAATTTGACTTAGAATCAGATTGGTTTTATACCATCCTTGTACTATGAGATTACATGTAGGCCCGCCGCAGTGGTTGACACCTATAATCCCAGCACTTTGGGAGGCTGACGCGGGAGGATCACTTGATGCCAGGAGTTTGAGATTACAGTGAGCTATGATCGTGCCACTGCACTCCAGCTGCCTGGGGGACAGAGTGAGACCCTGTCTCTAAAAAAAAAAAAACAAAAAAACCAAAGATTACATGTAATTAGGATTCAGAACAGGACTTCCTTTTGACTTTATAAAAACATCTTTATACTGAGTTATCAGTATTTGCTGGCATAGAGATATGAGCTAATCACTGGTTATCCCTACTTTTTTCTTAAAAGAAATCTGAGTGGCTTATACTTTAGTAATATTTTTCCTTAGGTAGGTATTTCTTCATTTTCCAAAGCAGATTTTACTTTGATCCTTTTCTTTTTTGGGAATACTTCCAAGTAACCAGATGACATTTTTGAGTCTGTTGAAGTATTCCTTTTTGCTGTTTGTGAAAATAGCCTCTTGGAAATACGTGGTAATCTCTGATCTCTTGTCTATCACAGATCCCAGATTATAGGAATGCAGTCATCGTGGCCAAGTCTCCAGCTTCAGCTAAGAGGTAGGTGGGATCTCACATCTGCTTCTAAGGATCATGTTGCTAATGGATTCCCAGGCATTGTAAATTGGACTTCAGTGGTTCCCACTGGTATCCCTTATTTTTCTTCCTTGGACTGATACTTTAAGATTGTTCTGCCAACTCCACTTTCTAAGTAAATATTTTAGTTTCCTCTTTTTTTTTTTTTCCATTCACAATCTACGACAGCCAATCATGTTTATTACCCAAGCCATCCAGGTCTGGGGAATACCATCTAGTGCTTCCCTCACACCTGGATTGGCAGGCACTCGTCTGTCTTTAAGTCTGGCATTTCAAATACTGGCAAATTTACTTTGCAATTGTTTACTGCCTCTTATTTGAAGAAATCAATAATTTATTAACAGGGTTGTATCCAGCTGAGAGGCCACATATTTGTATGTTAAAAAGTGACATTTTACAAAACTGAAAAACCCTGAGGTATACCGAAGGGCCAGCCCTGAGAGCGTCAGTAGAATGAGTTATATCTAACCTAGAGTAACTGATGAGTCACTTACATATACTGAAAATTATATTTTGGTTGAGAGGACTTCCTATACCATTGTTTTGTGGAGAAGCCACTCCATTGGAGAGGGGAAGAACAAAATCACATGTACGAATAAAGGCTTGTCCTAAAAAAGCCTTTTAAAATTATTTTCCAATTGAATATCTTTGCTGACTGCATCTTGTTGAGGCCTTTGAGGTGAAAGAAAGGGTAAGGTACCTCACCCGGGGCCCGTGGGCTGTTAGTATTGAAGGATGAAGGAGGACTTGGACATAGCCATTGATTTAAAAAAGTATTATAGATAAGTTGTTTGACATTATAAATTAAGAATAGCACTTAACATGTTAAATAAGTTGGCATTTGGGGCCAGGTGCAGTGGCTCACGCCTGTAATCCTAGCACTTTGGGACGCCAAGGTAGAAGGATCACTTGAGCCCAGGAGTTCGAGACCAGCCTGAGCAAGACCCCGTCGCTACAAAAAAAAATAGAAAAATTAGCTGGGTATGGTTGTGCATGCCTGTGGTCCCAGCTACTTGGGAGGCTGAGGCAGGAGGATCACTTGAACCCAGGAGTTTGAGGTTGCTGTGAGCTATGGTGATGCCACTGCATTCTAGCCCCAGCAACAGAGCAAGACCCTATTTCAAAAAAAAAAAGAGAAGTTGGCATTTGGGGTAAAACCATTACTTAGCTGTGTTCCTGTGGCTGACCTCTGTGCCCACCCGTGTGTCCTTCAGGAAGCTGTAGCATCAGATCTCCTCTGGTCCATTTAATTAAGTTGTAGGAAACCTTGACTCATTGAGAAATATAAACATTTCGAGCAGCTTTTTAAATATTTGTTCAAAGGCTGAATTAATTTTAATTTATTTTTCTCTGATATATATACTTTTTAAAAATTAAGTTTAAAATCACATAACATACACACGATCATTTTAAAGAATAGAATTCGCTGGCATTTAGTACATTCACAATGTTGTGCAACCATCACCTCTCTCTACTTTCAAAACTTTTACATCATCCCAAAAGAGCACCCTGTACCCATTAAGTAATCACCACTTGTCCATTGTCTCCCTCTCCCTTGGCAACCACTAATCTGTTTTCTGTCTGTGGATTTGCCTATATTGGACATTTCATCTAAATGGAATCACACAATATGTGGGCCTTTCGTGTATCGTTTCTTTCAGTTAGCGTAATGTTTTCAAGGTTCATCCATAGTATAACGTATTGGTACTTCATTCCTTTTGATGATTGAATCATGTTCCATTGTATGTATATACTGTAGTTTGTTTATCCGTTCATCTGTTGATAGACATTTGTGTTTTTACCTTTTGGCTATTATGAATAGTACTGCTGTGAACAGTCATATATAAGTTCCTATGTGGGCATATGTTTTCATTTCCTGTGGATGTATACTAGGATCAGAATTGCTGGTTATATGGTATTTTTATTTATGGTTTTTGAGAAACTACCAAACTCTTTTTACACAGCAGGTATCCCATTTTACATTCCCACCAGCATGGTATGAGGGTTCCAATTTCTCTACATCTTCACCAACACTTATCTTTTTATTTTTCCATTGTAACCATCCTAATGGGAATGAAGTGGTACATCACTATGGTTTTGATTTGTGTTTCCGTAATGATTCATGATGTTGAGTATCTCTTCATATGCTTGTTGGCCATGTGTATATCTTCAGAGAAATGCCTCTTCAAGTCTCTTGCCCGTTTTATATTTGAGTTAACTTTTTGTTGAGTTGTGTTTTGTATATTCCTGATACTGGACCCTTAATCAGATATATGATTTACAAATATTTTCTCCCATTCTGTAGATTGTCTTTTCACTGTCTTGATGTAGTGTTCTTTGATAGACAAAAGGTTTTAATTTTGATGAAGTTCAGTTTATCTATTTTTTTGTTGTTATTGCTTGTGCATATGGTGGCATATCATTGCCAATTCCAAGGTCATGAAGTTTTAATCCTATGTTTTCTCCTAATAGTTTTAGGTTTTGCTCTTATGTTTAGGTCTTTCATTATTTTTATATGTGGATTAAGATAGGCCTCCGTTTTCATTCTTTTGCATGTGGACATCCAAGTTGTCCAGCACTATTTCTTGAAAAGACTGTCTTTTCTCTGTTGTATTGCCTTTGTTCCTTTGTCAAAGATCAGTTGACTATATTTATGTACGTCTATTTCTGGGCTTTTTATTTTTTACTCCATTGATCTATTTGTCTGTTCTTTCACCAATACCACACTGTCTTGATTACTATAGCTTTAAAATAGTAAATCCTGAAGTCAGTATTGTCAGTCTTCCAACTTTGTTCTTATTCTTCAATGTTGTGTTGGCTCTTCTGGGGCTTTTGCCTCTCCATACTAATTTTAGAATCAGATTGTTCATATCTATTAATGCAGAATAACTTGCTGGGATTTTGATTAGGATTGTGTTAAATCAATAGATTGGGAAGAACTGACATCTTGACAGTATTGAGTCTTTCTATCCTTGGACATGGAATAGTTCTCTTGATTTCTGTTGTTAGAGTTTTGTAGTTTTCCTCATACAGATCTTGTATACATTTTGTTATATTTATATGTAATATTTCATTTCTTTGGGTATCCTTTAATTTTTTTATAGATTGTTTTCTTTAATTCTTTGAACATATTTATAATAGTTGATTTACTCTGTCTAGTACTTCTGACATTGGGCTTCTTAAGAGAGTCTCTGTTGACAGCTTTTTTCCTGTGTGGGGGCTGTATTTTCCTTTTAATTTGCATGTCTTATAACTTTTGGTTAGAAACAAAATTTTAAATTATATAAAGTAACAAATCTGAGCATCCAGCATACCAATTCCCAGGATATGTTGTGACTGCTGTTGTTTCTGCTATATGTTTAGTGGCTTTCCTGTACTAATTCTGCAATGGCTATGCTCTTTGTAGTGTGCAACCAATGAAGTATTTGCTTGGTTAGCTTAATGGCCAGCTAATGATTGGACAGAGATTTCCTTAAATGCTTTGAGCCAGTAAGTCTCCCATCCTCTTCCCAGGACCTGTGTATGTGTGTTGGGGTATGTCTTCAGTTCTCCTAGCAGCATGCAACCCTGCCTTAGCCTTTACTTCCTGTGTGCACAGTGCCTCAAGGTCAGCCAAGGTTCAAGGTTGGGGCCTTTTTGGGTCCTTCCTTGGTAAGCACATGTCCTGCACATGCAGAAATAAGCTTTTCAAGGCCCATATAGGCATCTCAGTCCCCAGATTTTCCTTTTGTTTTTTGGCTAGCCTCTTGTTTGACTCATCTGGTATTGCCACTTCAGGCAGTTGCAGTGTTAAACGATTGCTGCTTATTATTTTTGACACTCTGGGGATAGGGTTATTCATATACAGTAGGCTCTGAGTCGGGTCATACTCTCCAGCCCTGAATCACAGCAAGCTGCCCAGTAGGTATAATACTGACAGTTATCTGAGAATGAGGCTTCTTGAGGAGCTCCAAGCCTCTCGTCCCCTCTGTTGCTAGGCTGCTGTTTTTCGCAGCTGTGATGGTTATGAGACTTGTAGTTTTTGTCCACTACAGAGCTGGCGGGGAGCATAGGAATATGGCAAGTTAAAACCCCCAAAGTTTGCTATTTTTTAGCAAGATTCAGCTATTTTTCTTAAGCATTCCTGATTATCACAAGTGGGTTTGGTTAACTTCTAGAGTTCTAAAAAAGCCGATTTTCACAATTTTTGCTAGAGTTCTTATTTTTGTGGAGGAGTAGATTTTCTGAGGTTCTTATTCCACCATCCCAGAGTGCTTCTTCTCTTTAGTGTTTTTGAGTATATTTCTTTATTTCTTTTTTTTAAAGACAGAGTCTTGCTTTGTTACCCTGGCTAGAGTACAGTGGTGTTGTCATAGCTTACTGTAACATCTAACTCCTGGGCTCAAGCAATCCTGCCTCAGCCTCCTGAATAGCTGGGACTATAGGTGTGCACCACCACGCCCAGCTAATTTTTCTATTTTTAGTAGAGACAGGGTCTCACTCTTGCTCAGACTGGTCTCGAACTCCTGACTTTAAATGATCCTCCTGCTCGGCCTCCCAGAGTGCTAGGATTATGGACAGAATGTATTTCTTTATGTAGCTGTTTTAGTGGTTGCTCTAAGTATTACATTATATGTACATAACATATACTGATGTCATTTTACCAGTTCAAGTAAAATGTAGAAGCCTAACCTCCCTCCAACTGAATCCATATGCAAGGAAAAAAAGAAACCTAACCACCCTTTAATGTCTCTTTACTCTCCCTGTTTATATTTGTCTTAAATATTTTCTGTACATACGTGTAGAGCCATGTCAAGCTGTTATAATTTTTGCTTTAACTATCAAACATAATTTCGAAAAGTCAAGAAGAGAAGGAAAGCCTATTACATTTACTCATATTTTTGGTTCCTTCTTCCTTCCTGATGTTCCAGAGTTCTGTTTATTATTTCCTTTCTGTTTAAAGTATTTCCTTTTGCCCTTTTAAAATGGTAGTTCTGTTGGCAACAAATTTTCTTGGTTTTCCTTCATCTGAGAATGTCTTGAGTCATCCTTTCATTCTTGAAGGATGTTATTTGATGGCGATAGGGGTCTGGGTTAACATTTTTTTTCTTTCAGCGCCTGGAAAGTATTTGCGTCACTTTCTTCTGATCTCCATGATTCCGATGAGAAGTTGGTTGTCATCTGAATTATTTTCCAAGATTTTTCCTTTGTTTTTAGTTTCCAAAAGTTTAATTATAATGTGTCTTGGCATGGATTTCTTTGGGTTTATACTGTTTGAGGTTTGCTCAGCTTCTGGAATCTGTAAGTTTATGTCTCTTGTCAATTTGGGAAGTTTTCAGCCATTATCTTTTTGAGTACTTTTTCAGTCCTGCTCTCTTTCTTCTTTCCTTCAGGGACTCTGATGACATGAGTGTTAGATCTTTTGTTATAGTTCACAGTTCCCTGAGATTCTGTTCATTTCCCCCCCACCCAGTTCTTTTTTTTTCTGTGTTGTCTAGATTGAGTAATTTCTATTCTGTTTTCCAGTTCACTGATTCTTTCTTTTGTAACTTCCATTCTACATTTGAACCTATCCACTGAGCTTTTTAATTTGGTTATTATATTTTTTAAGTCCTAAAATTACTGTTTGGTTCTTTTTCGTATCTTCTGTTTCCTTGACGAGACTTCCTGTTTCTTTGCTTAGGCCTTCTGTTGTTTTTATTTGTTTCAAGCATGTTCCTAATTGCTCCTTGTAGCATTTTTCCGATGGCTGCTGTAAAATCTTTGTCATATAATTTTGACATGTCTGTGTTCTTGGTGTTGGGATCTCTTAATTGTCTTTCTTCTTTCATGTTGCGATTTCCCTGGCTCTTGGTGTGGTGAGTGACTTTTGACTGGAATCTGGACATTTAGATATTGTGTATGAGACTATGCATCTTATTTAGACCTTCTGTTTTTGCTGGCTTCTTAGGGCTCTAGCAGGGAAAGTGGTGGTATGTGCTTATTATTGCCAGGTGGGGTAGAAGTCTGGGTTCCCCATCTGGCCTGTGTTGACCACCCGAGGTGGGAGGGGCTCCCTATTACCTGTGGGGGTAAGGGGGTGCTCCCCATGAGCCCTCCACTGGCACCACGGGAGAGTAGCTTCATTACCACTGGGAGTTGTGGTGGAATTCCTGTTACCACTAGGCCTCTGTGACACTGCCACAGTGGGCAGGAGAGGGTACCTCTTTGCTGCTGACTTGGGGGTAGAATCCAGATTTCACTTTCCACTAGCACAGGCAGGGTGCTCATTCTAAGTACGTGAGCATGAAAGTACCAACTCCCTACTATTAAACCACCGTATCAAAGGTTGAGGTGCCTCTTGACAGCTGGGCAAACCAGGAGGTTCAGGCCTGCCATTTGGCCTTTGCTCACATAGGGGAAACATGGAGCTGTAGTTTTTCCTATAGTATTTGTCTGGAGTAGGACAGTTACTGTCTTCTAAATGTTTTCTGGCTTGCTGGATTGCCCTTTTCCTGGTTCTCTGGCCAGAGAGAGCAAGCTTTTCTAGGGATTTTTCTTGTCTTTTCCCACTGGCATTTTTGGGTTGCTGATTTTTTCTCTAGCTACAAGTCTGGGATAATGAGGCAAAAAGAAAGCCCAAGGAAGTCACCACTGTGTTGGTCCTAGGGTCCCTTGAGGTCCTTCTCCAGTCTACCTTCTTCTCCCTGCCTTTCAGAGTCTTCTCATATTTGTTTTGTATGTAATGTCCAGAGTTTTTAGTTGGACTTAATAAAAGAGTGCAGCAATCCATTTTAGTGGAAGCAGAAGTGGCAATAATGTATTTTGATACATTTTCTCCCCACTAACTACCAGAAGAAAGTGATGAATTTTGTTTTTACTTTCCCATCTTGGTAGGCTTCTGACAGCTTCCAGAATCTTCAGTGAGCATTTAGCACCCGTGTGTGTTTATAGAGGGATGGATGTGGTAGCCTTTTGCTCAGTTTCTTTGGCATTTGTCAGTGACATTTGTCATTCATCTGTTCAGAGGTTTATTGAGAACCTATTGTACTGGGTCTGATGGGGCCCAGGAAGATGCCCCCTGGAATGCATGTGTGGTCTCATATGTTTTATCTACATGATCTCATTTGATTTTCTTAAACTAGGAGGTCAGCAGTTATCATCTCTCACAGATGAGGAAACAGACCCAAGGAGATGAAGGAACTTTTCCAAGGTGGTTCAGCCAGATGTTTACTTGAAGGTTGTGTTACCGCCCAACCCAATGGGGTCCCTTGCCTACTGCCAAGATAGAGGCCACTATACTGAGACAGCAGGAGTTGCAGCAGAGAAAGAGTTTAATATCACAAGGCACCAGGCAAGGAGATGGGAGAATTTTCTCAAATCTGTCTCCTTGAGGATTTGGGGACTGAGGTTTTTAAAGGTGTTTTGGTGAACAAAGGGCTAGAGAATTGGGTCTACTGATTGGTTGGGGAAGAACTCATAGGGTTGGGAAGCAGAAATTGTCTTCTTGGCTAAAACAATTCCTGGGTACAAGGTCACAGGACGTGTTGGATCAGTTCCCATGCATGGCCACTGGTCCAGCTGATGTCAGTTGGTCCACCTGAATACAGAATCTGGAAGATACCTCAGACCAGTCTTAGGTTTTACAATATCGATGTTATCTGTAGAAGTGATTGGGAAGTCACAAATCTTGCCCCTGGCAGGCAGTAAGCAGTTACAGCGGTAGGCAAGTTAGGGAACAGTGGCTGGTTAACATTTAGCTGTGTGTATCCTTGTGTAGAGATCAGACTTTTATCACAGTTCATGTCTTGTGGTCTTACTGTTATTTTAATATAGGCAGTTTCAGTGGTGCAACTAATTGCTTCTTAGAGTGTTTCCACACCAGTGATTATGGGTTTTGGGTGTTGGCCAAATATGATTGAAATTGACTTGTCCCGTCACTCAGTCTTCACTCAGTCCTTACTTGAGTACTGTTGTGCCAGCCATTGTGGATGTGGTGGTGACCAGAACAGACATTGCTCTGCTCCTGTGGAGCTTGCAGACTGCCCTCATGTGCTGTTTGACTAGTAGATTACTTGTGTATATTGGAACAAAGGATCCAATCTCTTTTTTTCCCAGATCCTGTAATTGAGTCCACAATAGGCCACACTGCGTTAAATAAATGTTTTAGGATAGAGCTGGGTGCTACAAAAGGATCAATTTTCTAGGGATGAGGTAATAAAATAATGTAGTTATGGCTTGGGAGTTTGGTCTCTGCATTTAAGGTGTTGTGAGCAAGAGTTCTGTAGGAGTAGTGTCTAACACAGTTAAGTCAACTTTGTTTCCATCTCCCTTAGCTATGTGTTGGTGATTTCTTGTGTTCTAATGTCCTGATTTGCACATCCATACAGAGTTCAAGTACAAGGTGGCACTTTCTGGCCTAGCCATTTTTATCCGATTGTTCCTAGCTTCTTCCTGCAAGTTTTTCATTTGACAACTAACCTTAGAAAACTGTTGCAGTTAATTTAAAAGACAGCCGAGGCAGCAGGAAAATAGTTAAACTAGCAGTAGAGAGATATGGGCTTCCAGCTGTGGCTTAGCCAGTCCGTGAGAACTTTGGTCAAGGCAGTCTCTGCAAGCCTCAGTTTCTTCACCAGTGAGATGGGGTAACACTTGCATTGCTTATCTTACAGAGTTGTAATAAGTATCGAAGAACATATGGAAGCACTTTGCAAATTAAATATCACTACGTAGAATGGTGGTGGCTAGTTCCTTTAGAATTCTGAAGTTACTGATGAACAGTTTTAAGTGTAGAGCTATTGTTTTGGAATTCTTTAATAGTGAGCAGTTGTTTGGAACAGAAGGGATCATCTGAGACTATAATGTTGCTTTAATAAGGTATCAAACTTGCTTTAATGAGTTGTTCGGAATTGTTTTCTTAGAAACTGTATGAATAGGGAAAAGAAATGATAATTGAGATCCTGTGTCTTGTTCTTTCTGACCTATGATGTAAATCAACCGTCATTTTTGTACAATCAGGAGCAAGATTGAGTTGCTTTGGATTGCCTTTATGACTGTCAGTGTATAAACAAAATAACCTACAGAAGTAATCCTGATCCTTTTTGGAATCAGGTGGGAATGCAAGATATGTGAGTAAATTATATAAAGTGTCCAGAAACTACCATCAGTGTGCAGGTAATGGTTTTATTTATCTTGAAAATGTTGCATTTTCTGGAGGTTAGTATTACTAAAACAGCATTAATCTAGGAATTGCAGACCTCCATGGATCCCAGATAGAAAAAAACTCCCTTATAGGATAACTGAGAGGTTACTTCTTTGACAACAATTTTATTTGCAAAGCCAATCTTGAATTTGAAGGAGGAACTAATCTATATGGTGCCAGACTCTGGTGAAGACTCTGCCATTGTGGTCTGAAATTTTTTTCTTTGAAAATTTTTTTGAAAATTATTTTGAATTTTTTATAAGAATAGATTACTAAATATTAAATGTTGGGCTATTTAGCAATTTTTATGAAAATAGTGTCTCTGTTCATGACTCTCCCTCGTTTCCCTAAGAACAAATATTCCCACCCCCCCCACACACAAATCGTTTTCTGTGTTTGTGTTGTACAGTCCTATTCCTGTGAAGGCTTGTCACCTTTTCCTTGGAATATAAATTAGATTCCTCATAGGTAAGACCAGACTGATAAATGTTTGCTTAACATGCGTTTGAGATTGTTTTTAATACCACTCAAGAGTTAACTACATGTGCTATAGTAATATCATGCTTTTTCTACTGAGAGAAACAAAATATAACTTTGTAAAAAAATATCTTGAAATAGAATGATTTAAGCATGAATTTAAACTTCTTGAAATAATTATGAACACTGTAGCAAAACTTTCCTTAGTTGAATAGTGCATATAGGAAACCTAGTAGAGTGAGATTTCCCACGACTCACAGGAGTCTGCATACTTAATACTATTCAGTGTTTTCAAGTGTCTGCTCTTCTTGTGTCATGTAAATGCCTTGGCTTTGTCTAGTATAGATGGTACTGGTGGGCTTCAGTATAATCCCTAATGGGTTCTTTTGTTTGTTTTTAGTGAATCTTGTGAGCTGTTAGATAAGAACTTGTTTTGAATTTTTGGTGTTGGAAAACCAAGACTGGGAGAACTTTTTGGATCCTTAAGCATTTGAACATTTACTGTGCATTAGGTGCTGAAGACGGAAGAAAGAGTAAGACTGAGTGTTGGCCCTCAGGAGTCTAGTCCACTGGGGAGGTGGACATGCTCTGAGGCAAGGTACCAGGCAGTGAGGAGGAGGGAATAGGTTAAAAATAAAAAACTGGGAAAATAATATACCGTGGTACAAACCAGAGATAAAGGTCTTTTCATAATGATAGAAGGGGTCGGTCAGTTCTTCAAGATGACATCATAATCGTAAACATTATGAACTGAATAACTGTTTAAAAATATACGAAACAAACACTGATAACTGCAGGAGAAATAGTTGTATCCATTATAATAGTCAGCAGTTCTATCGCTCCTCTCTCGGTAGTTGATTAAACAAGTAGACTGAAAATCAGTAAGTGTACAGAAGATAAACACTGTCACCCAACTGGATCTGATCAGGAGTTATAGAACACCATCCACAGACAACAGAACATATGTTCTTTTTGAGCCCAAACACATTTATTTAAGATAGACCATATTCTGGGCCATAAAACAAGCCTTAAATTTAAAATTATTCAAGCCATACAAAATACATTGTTTGACCACACTGGAATTAAGAATAATTCTAATAACAGAATTCTGTTCTGTTACGTTATTCTAATAACATAATTCTAATTCCGGTATTAGAACAGAATTCTAATAACTTTTCTTTGGAAAAATCCTAAATATTTAGTAACTAAATATACTTCTAGGTAAACCATAGGTCAAAGAAGAAATCAAAAGGGAAATTAGAAAGTATTTAGAACTGAATGAAATGAAAATGAAAACATAACACGTTAAAATTTGTAGCATGCCATTAAACTTAAGGAGCGATCTGTGTACTTTTATTAGGAAAAAAAGATCTCAAATCAGTGATCTCAGCTTTCACCTTAAGACATTAGAAAAAGCAAAGCAAAGTAAAACCAAAGTAAGCGTAAGAAAGGAAATCATAAAGATTAAAGCATAAATCAATGAAATAGAAAACAAAAAACGGTGGAGAAAAGCAGTGAAAGCTAAGAGTTTATTTGAGGAAATCAATAAAATTAATAAACCTTTATCCAGACTGGTCAGGAACAAAAGACACAAATTACCAATATTAGGAAAGAACAGGTAGCATCATCACCACAAATTCTACAGATGTTGAAAGGATAATGAGGGAATATTATAACAACTTTATGCCAGTAACTTCTTTGAAAAGCACAAACTACCAAAACCTACTCAAGAACTAGATAATCTGAATAGACTTAAACATCTATTGAAGAAATTATATTGAAAAT
Organism: Lepilemur ruficaudatus; assembly: GCA_963574885.1. NCBI lineage: Eukaryota > Metazoa > Chordata > Mammalia > Primates > Lepilemuridae > Lepilemur > Lepilemur ruficaudatus. Next base: position 13,872 of record CAUYRT010025106.1, on the reverse strand, counting down.
TTTCCCATAAAGAAAATTCTCAGGCCCAGATTTCAATTTTGAATTCCGCCAAACATTTGAGGAAGAAATAATGCTAATTCTACATGAGCTTTTCCAGAAATTAAAGAATGAATACTTTCCAACTCATCCTATGAGTAATTACCCTGATAGCAAAACCAGACACAGATATATAAGAAGACTACAGACCAGTATCTCTCATGAACATAGATGTAAACACTCTAAACAACATTTTAGTGAACTAAATCTAACAGTATATAAAAGGATAAAATATCATGACTGTTTGGGGGTTTATCCCAGGAATGCAAGGTTGGTTTAACTTTTTTTTTTTTTTTTCGAGACAGAGTCTTGCTCTGTTGCCCCAGCTAGAGTGCAGTGGCATCGTCACAGCTTGCTACAACCTCAAACTCCTGAGCTCAAGTGATCCTCTTGCATCAGCCTCCCGAGTAGCTGGGACTACAGGCACATGCCACCATGCCCAGCTAATTTTTTCTGTTTTTTTGGCAGAGATGGGGTCTTGTTCTTGCTCAGTCTGTTCTCAAACTCCTGACCTCAAGCAGTCCTCCTGCCTTGGCTTCCCAGGGTTATAGGATTACAGGTGTGAGCCACTGCACCCAGCTGGTTTAACATTTTAAAAAATCAATAAATGTAATTTGTATTAATAAACTAAAAAGAAAAACTGTATCGTCTCAGTAGATTCAAAAAGCTTTAGGCAAAATCCAACTTCTATTCCTGATAAAAGTTTAAGCAGACTAGGAAATAGGCAAGAACTTCCTCATCTGATAGAGGGATCTATGAAAAACTTACAGCTAATATCACACTTAATGGTGAAAGACTGATTGCCTTTCCCGTAAGATCAGGAGCAAGATGATGATGTATGCTCTTCTTGCTTCTATTCAACATTGTACTAGAGGTTCTAGATAGTGCAATTTAAAAAAAAGAAAAACAATTTAGTATAGAAAGGAAGAGGTAAAACATCTCATTTGCATATGACATGATCACTTAAAAAGCAGATAGAATCTACAAATATGTGACTGATGAGTGAATAGTCAGTAAAAAAAAAAAAAGAATCTAAAAAAATGCTATTAGGACTAATCAGTTTAGCAAGGTTGCAGGATATAAGATTAATATACAAAAACTAATTTTGTATTTCTGTGTACTAGAAATGAACAATTATAAATGGAAATGAAAAATAAAACCATTCAAATAGCCTCAAAATGAGTGATACCCTTAGGAATAAATCTGAGAAAAAATGTGTAAGACCTGTGCACTAAAAACTGGAAAACATTGCTGAAAGAAATTAAAGAAGACCAACATTAATTGAGAGAGATACTGTATTCATGGGTTGAAAGAGTCATATTGTTAAGATGTCATTTCTCCCCAAGTTGGTCTATAGAATTGACACCATACCAATCATACTTCAGCAGGCTTTTTTGTAGAAATGGATAAGTTGATTCTAAAATTCACATAGAAATGGAAAGAACCTAGAATAGCCAAAACAACTTTGAAAAAGAACAAGTTGGAGATCTAACACTGCTTGTATTCAAGACTTACTGTAAAGCAACAGCAATCATGATAATGTGGTATTAGGATAAAGATACAAAAACAGATATGTGCAACAGAATAGAGAGTCCAGAAATAGACCCACATATATCTGGAGAACTGATTTTTAACAAAGGTACAAATGCAGTTCAATGGAGAAAGGCTAGTCTTTCAACAAATGATGGTGCTAGAATAATTGGATGTTCATGTGCAAAATAATGAATTTTGAGCCATACCTTGCAGCACACACAAAAATCAACTGAAAATGAATCATAGACCTAAGTGGAAAACATGAAACTTTGAAACTTCTAGAAGGGGTCGTGGCTCATGCCTGTAATTCTAGCACTTTGGGAGGCGGAGGCAGGAGGCTGGCTTGAGGCCAGGAGTTCGTGACTAGTGCAGGCAACATAGTGAGATCCCATCTCTACAAAAAATAAATTAGCCAGGAATGGTGGCATACACTTGTAATCCCAGCTACTCCAGCTACTAAGGCAAGAGTATCACTTGAGCCCAGGAGTTCGAGGTTGCAGTGAGCTATGATTGTGCTTCTGCACTCTAGACTAGGTGACAGAGTGAAACTTTGTCTCTAAAAACAAAAAAAACTTCTAGAGGAAAACATAGGGAAAAATCTTTGCCACATCGGATTAGGCAAAAACTTCTTAAATATGACACCAAATATGACACCTCTTTTTTTCATAAGAGAAAAAATTGATAAGATGTACTTCATCAGAATTAAATACTGCTTTTCAGAAGGCATTATTATGAAAATGAGAGGAAAAGGCACAGATTGGAAGAAAATATTTGTAAAGGATATATATGATAAAGGACTTGTACTCAGAATATATAAGGAATTTTCAAAACTTAATAAGGGAACCAGTCCAATTTAAAAATAGGCAAAAGAGGCCAGGTGCAGTGGCTCACACCTGTAATCCCAGCACTTTGGGAGCTGAGGTGGGAGGATCACCTTAGGCCAGGAGTTCAAGACCAGCCTGGACAACACAGCAAGACCTCATGTCTGTAAAAAAAAAAATTTTTTAATTGCTTGATGTGGTAGCATGTGCCTGTAGTCCTAGCTACCTGGGACGCTGAGGCAGGAGGATCGGCTGAGCCCAGGAGTTCAAGGTTACAGTGAGCTGGGATCATGCCACTGCACTCCAGCCAGCCTGGGCAACTGAGTAAGACCTTATCTCAAAAAAAAAAAAAAAAAAAATTTGGCAAAAGATAAACAGACTCTTTACCAAAGGGTATATATATATAGATGGCAAATGAGCACATGACAAGATGCTCAAAATACCATTTGTCATTAGGGAAATCCAAATGAAAACCACCATGAAATGCCATTGCACACCCTTAGAATGCATTATATTAAAATGATTGACTATGCCAAGTGTTGGTGAAAATGTGGAGGAACTGTACCACTCATGCACTGCTCATGAAAATGTGTAATATGCTATAACTACTTTGGAAAACAGTTTGGCCTTTTCTTAAGATGTTATGTATACCTACCATATGATCCAGCGATTTCACTCTTAGGTATTTACCAAGAGAAAGAAAGCATATGCTCATACAGGTAGCATGTGTGTGAATGTTCACAGCAGCTTTATTTGTGACAGCTAAAAACTGGAAACAACCCAGAAGTCTGTCAGTAAGCAAATGGATAAATTGTGATCTGTCCATGCGGTGGAACATTACTTAGCAGTGAAAAGGATTGAACTGTTGATACATGGTGTAGCATGGATGAATCTCCAAAACGTTATGCTGAGTAAAATAAGACAGACAAAAAAAGTCTACATACTGTGCGGTTCTACTAACTTACATGAAATTCTAGAAAAGGTGAAACTATGGTGACAGAAAGCAGATCAGTGGTTGGCTGGGACTAGAAGGACAAACAGCGGAGAGGTACAAGGAGACATTTGATGATGATAGAGGTGTTCCTTGTCTGGATTGTGTTAATGCTTATGTGGGCAGATACACACATCAGAACTTATGAAATTGTATTCTTTAAATATGTACAGTTTCTTGCATTTCAATTATACCTCTATAAGCTGTTAAAAAATTGGTGCTTAATACTTTGATGACTATTTAATGCATTTTGTCCCATGTGGTTGGTTCTGACAGGTGGGTAAGTAGGTAGGTGGAATTAGCAGTTATCAGTGAGGAGGCTGAAAGGCAGTTAACTGGCTCACCCGGGCTCTCCCAGCCAGCTGCTTGCAGACCAGGCCAGGCCACTGCCCATCGTTGGTGCCGCCGCTAGAGAGAAGCCATTTGGCATGTGGGGTCTCTGCAGTTAGTCCTGGATTCTGAGTCTGAGGCTGTTTTATTCTCTTTTTTTCCTTATTACTTTGGGAAACTACATTTTACTTATGTTCTCTTAATGTTTTCTCTCCTGGACATGAAGAGAAAACAGGGTTGCATGGTTTTTGAGTTTGTGTCTGATGCTTTCCCTTAGGGCACAGTCTTTTGCTGAGCGCCTGCGCCTGGGAATCGCCGTGATTCATGGAGAAGCGCAGGATGCAGAGTCCGACTTGGTGGACGGACGCCATTCCCCGCCCATGGTCAGGAGTGTGGCCGCCATCCACCCCAGCCTGGAGATCCCCAGTAAGTGCGCTGGAGCCGCTTTGCTGCTTGCCTCAATTTTAAGGCTGACTGTCGTGGGTTTTTTCTTTTCAATGTGAAACTTTGTTTGTTTTAAGTTGGCAAAAATGAATTAACACGTTTCCTGGCAAGATAGTAATGAATGCACTTCTGATGACCTGTGAATTACAGAGCCCTTTACAAGCAGTCTGTCCTTTGCAAGAGCAAGACCTATGAAAATGTTCAAACTATTTAGACTCAGTTATGGCATTTCAGAGAATTTTATTGATTCATTTATCAGTATATCCTAGAGTGTAGTTCAACATAAGCAAAAAGCTTTTTTATGTATAAAGTTATTGACTGTAGTGTTATTTTTAATACGAAATATTGGAATGGTTTAAATAGTTTCCCAAAGAGTAGGGCTTGGTAAATTGTGTCAGAACAGCTAATTATCCAGCCCTTTGAAGTAATCAAGACTGTCTGGAAACAAGAGAAAAATATATGGAATATATGTGAATAAGGCAGAATACAGGATTGTATACCTGTCTGTCACTTCAGGCTGCTGTAACATTATATGTTAGACCAGACAATTTATAAACAAGAGAAGCTTATTTTTCATAGTATCTGGTGAAGGCCTGTTCTACCATAGATAGTACCTTCGTGCTGCATCCTTTTGTGGTGGAAGAGGGTGAAAGGCCCCCTGGACTGCCTTTTATAAGGGTACTAATCCCATTCATGAGAGTGGAGCCCTCATGACCTAATCACCTCCTAAAAGCCCCAGCTCTTATTATCACCACAATGGGTTTCAGCATGAATTTGGAGGGACACAAACATTCAGACCATAAAATTTTGCCCCTGGGCCTCCAAATTCATATCTTACGTGCCCTACATGCAAAATACATTCATTTCATCATAATAGCCCCAGAAGTCTTAACTCTAGTTAAGTCTTAACTTCTAGCATCAGCGCAAATGTCTAAAGTCCAAAGTCTCATCTAGTATCATCTAAATTAGATTCATTCTAGGATTCATTCTGAGGCATATTTCTCTCTAGCTGTGAGCCTGTGAAATCAGACAAGTTAGATGCTTCTAAAATGCAGTGATGGGACAGGAATAGGATAGACATTCCCATTCCAAAAGGGAGAAATAGGAAGGAGAAGGAGCAAGTCCAAAACCCAACAGGACAAACAACATTAAATCTTAAGGCTCTAGAATAATCCTCTTTGACTCAAACGCTCACCTTCCAGACACATTAGGGCAGGGGTTGGACCAGCAAGGCTCTGGGCAGCCCCACTCCCATGGCTTTGCTGGGAGCAGCCCATGCAGTAGCTCTTATACATTGGAGTCTTATGCATGTGTCTCTCAGGCTGGCCTTGCATGCTGGTGCCTCTACCAGTCTGGGGTCTTGGGTGCGGCCCTGCCTCCACAACTCCACTGGGCATTGCCCTGGTGGGAGCTTGCTGTGGTGGCCCTGCACCTGTGGTGGTTCTCTGCCTGGGCTCTGGGGCTCTTTGGGGCATCTTTTGAAGTCTAGATAGAGGTAGCCATACCTCCATAGCTCGGGCACTGTGTGTACCATGGAGATGGCAATGCACAGACACCACCATGGTATGTTTACTGCCCAAGCTGCATCTTGGCCTGCCTGAGCCACAGCTGGGGCATCCAAGAAGCACTGCAGGAGAATGCTGAGAAGGGAGCCCTGAAATCGTTCTGCCTTCAAGGCCCTGCCATTCTGGGCCTGTGATGGGAGGGGTGGCCCCCAAAGATCTCAGAAGTACCTTTGAGGGTCATTCCTCCGTTGTGTTGATGAGTAGCATCTGGCTTCCTTCTGTCCATACTAATGTTCCTGTCAAATATTTGCTTGGCCAAACCCTTGGCATTCTCTCCTCAACATGCTTTTGTATTCTTTATAATATGACCAGGCTGATAATTTTCCACATATTTAAGTTCCACCTGCTTTTTGATTATAAATTCGATCTTTAATTTGTTTTTCTCTTGTATTTTACTGTAAGCAGTCAAGAGAAGCCATGCTGCACCTTTAGTACTTTGCTTAGCGATTTCTTCTGCCATATTAATACCCTTTAAGTTCTGCCTTTCACAAAACATTAGGACATGAACACAAGTTAGTCAAGTTCTTTACCACTTTAAAACAAGGATAGCATTTCCTCGTTGCCCTTAACATGTTGCTCATTTGTCTGCAATCTCATCAGAAAAGCCTTTACTGTCCATATTTTTGCCAACATTCTGATTACTTAGGTAATCTGTAAGAAGAGTCAGGCTTTCTCTGCAGCTCTGCTCTTCTCCTGACCCTGTCTTAGTCCATTTTGTGTTTCTGTAATATAATACCTGAGACTGGGTAGTTTATAAAGAAAAGACACTTACAGCAGGTCCTCAGATAACATCATTTCATTCAATGTCATTTTGTTATAATGTTGATGAAAAAAACATCAATTCCCAGCTGGGGCCACTGTCTGTGTGGAGCTTGCAAGTTCTCCCCAGGCCTGTGTGGGCTTTCTCTGGGTACTCCGGTTTCCTCCCACATCCTGAAGATGTGCACATTTAGGTTAATTGATGAGTCTAAATTTTCCCAGTATGAGCAAGTGTAGGCGTGGGTGTGAGTGCATCCTGCAGTAGAGTGGTGTCCTGACCAGGGTTGGTTCCCACTGTGTGCTCTGAGCTGCTGGATAAACTCTGGCCACCCGAGACCCTGAACTGGAATACAACCCTGAACTGGAATACGTAGGTTGGAAAATGAATGAATGAATACAAATTATTACAAAATAAAAATTCATGAAGTGTATGATAACATACGAATACACATACACAATAAACGAAGAGGTACAAAAGTGCTCAGTGAGCCTGCCCTGTTTGTTCTTATTTATGAACTGTGTAATAGGAGGAGGTGCTTCTTAAAATTTTTCTTTTGCAAACATTATTCCTTGATTTAACGCACCACTACCACCATAAATCCTGTCAATCACTGATTTCTCAAAAATTGGGTAAATATTTATCCTTCTTGTTTTTTTGTTTGTTTTCAGACAGAGTCTTACTCTGTTGCCCAGGCTAGAGTGCCATGGCGTCAGCCTAGCTCACAGCAACCTCAAACTTCTGGGCTCAAGCAATCCTCCTGCCTCAGCCTCCTGAGTAGCTGGGATTACAGGCATGTGCCACCATGCCCGGTTAATTTTTTCTATGTTTTTAGTTTTCCAACTAATTTCTTTATATTCTTAGTAGAGATGGGGTCTTGCTCTTGCTCATGCTGGTCTCAAACTCCTGACCTCGAACCGTCCTTCTGCCTTAGCCTCCCAGAGTGCTAGGATTACAGGCATGAGCCGCCACGCCTGGCCCTTCTTGGTTTTATTAATGTCTCTTAAAAGTACATAAAGCGCACTTTTATTTCAGTGTTTAATATTAAAGTGTTTTGGGTGTTTATTTAGAAGTTTGACATGTTTTTGTGACCAGAAATAGGCTGTAGGAACTCAATTCTTATTTATATCAATTAGCCTATGGGAAAACTGGTTCTATGATACATTGTTTCACTTGAAGTCACAGTTTCCAAGAACCTATTGATGACTTTAGGTGAGGACTGACTGTATTTAGCTCATGTTTCTGCAGGTTGGTAAGTTCAAGAGCCTACTGCCACATTTGGCTGGCTTCTGGTGAGGGCCACGTGCTGGGTTAAAACATGGCAGAGAAGCAGAAAAACGAGTGAGTGTGTGCAAAGAGCTCACATGGTGAGAGAGGAAGGAAGAGTCTAAGAAGCTGAACTGGCTTTTATAACAACCTTCTCTGGCAGGAACTAATCCATTCCCACGAGAGTGAGAACTCACTCACCCCCTTGGCTGGGCATTAATCTATTCATGAAGAATCCATCTGCATGACCCAGACACCTCCCATTAGGCCTCACCTCACAGTACCACCACATCAGGTCAAGTTTTAACTTGAGTTTTGGTGGGGAAAAACCATACCCAGCCACAGCAGAGCCCTCCCCATGGTCACTCTCGTGGTCTGTACATGACAGTATAGCTGGTTTTAGCCTTCTCCTCTTCCAGCCTCTGCCCACTACCGTGTTCTAAAGCCACTTGGGCAGTTTTAGGTATTTGATATAGCAGCAGCTCACTTCTCAGTACCAATATCAGTCTTGATCTATTCAGGCTGCTAAAAAAAAATACCACAGACTGGGAAATTTATAAACTGCAAATTTATTACTAACAGTTCTGAAGGCTACAAGGTCAAAGATCAAGGTGGCAGCAGATTCAGCATCTCATGAGGGCCTGCTCTGCCTTTAAGATAGCACCTTGTTGCTGTGCCCCACATGGTGGAAGGGGCAAGGCCACTAGCTTCATTTAGCCTCTGTAGGGCACCGATCCCGTTCATGAGGGCAGAGCTGTTGGGACTTCATCGCTTCCCAAAAGGCTCTACCTCGTAATACCATCACGTTGGGCGTTAGGTTCCAGCATATGCATTTGAGGGGACGCCAGCTATCAGACTATAGCACTGTCTCTGTGCAAGGACCAGGAGGGAGTATGAAGACTGAAAGTAGTTGCGATAGGGTGGTAGAGTTGTGCAAGGATTTGTTTTTGTTTTTATTTTTAAGAACTTTCCTTAGACTTTAATGATGTCTTTCCAATTAAAAAAAATACTACCTTTGTTTGAGTTTGTTGGGGAGGAAGAACTTTCCCTCTGTCTTCTTATGTTCAATGTTTGGCAGCCTATAAATTAAACTGACAAAAGACAGATTAGCAAGAGGAAAGATAGATTTTAATCATATACACACCGGAGTTCACAAAAGTGTGACTCACAGAGGTGGGTAGAATTTCGAGCTCATGTATCGTCTTACAGGGGATGGGGAGGAGCAGAAAGGTACATCTGGGAAAACAGACAACTCTTAGCAGGGGCAGGGGAGGAGGGAAAGGGCGCTCAGGGACAGTGGGCCCTGAGGAAAGGGGAGGTAGGGTAGTTCTGTGACAGTGACTGTTTAGGTGGCACTGACTTCTGGTCTTGGGTGATTAGAGTCAGTCGTCCCTGGTTGTTCCCAGGGAGGGGATTTATGGCAATTAAGTTCTTTTGGGAGGTTCTGCTTTTAGGCATATAAAGGATTTCAGGAACTCAAATGCTTTCAGCTCAGAATAATTCTTGCCACAGGGGTGTATTCAGGACTCCTGCAGGTGCTTGCTTTGCCTTGGATTTTGCTCATTTATAGGCAGAAAAATGCAGAGAAGGAAATAGTGTTGCTGGAATAAACATGAGAAAGCTGAGATTCCGGCCGTACTTTGTAGATGCCAGCTAGTTGAGGTGGAACTAGATGGTGTCCAGGCAAGGGGTGCATCTGGGAGCCGGGGAGCCTGAGGGGAAGAAGGCGGGCTCTAGGGGCTGGGGCTGGGGTTTGTGTCTCGCTCTGTCATTTATTAGCTGTGTATCCTTAGGCCTGTTCTTTATCTGAAAAAGAGGGACAGCTAGAGGCCATGTGTCAGAGCTGGTCCATGTGACGTGGGGAGACCGTGGAGAGCTCAGGGCGAGCCCACAGGCCTTAGCTGCTGCCTCATTGCCATGAATGAGATAGCACTGCGGTGATGAGGTGTTCTTGCTGGGATGAGCTGTGGTGTGGCCAGGAAGGACACCAGCCTACCTGCCCGAAGGTCACTGGAGGGAAGAGATGGGATACATTCGCAGTATTCTGCTGGGAGGAGGATTCTGAATACCAGTAACTGTACCTGTGTCTTGAAAGGCGCTCGAGCCGGGGCGGTTAGTGAGAGCGCTGTTTCAGCAGGCCAGGCCTGCGCCTGTGTCAGCGGCAGACTGCAGGGGAGAGAGCCGGAAGCGGGAGGCCAGATCCTAGAGGCTGAGGAAGTTAAGCAAGGGCGTGGGAGGGGGACTTTCATCTCATGGGCTGTGCTGCCAGCCTGGGGCCCTCTGGCAACATCTGGCTCCCACAAGCTAGGAATAGGTGGGGATGGATGGGAGTGTGAAGGACACACACTCATGATGTGAAAACATTAATGTACATCTCATTAGTGACATTTTTATTGATTCCATGTTAAAATGATAATATTTTTGATGCATTAAAATAAAATACATTATTAAAGTTAACTTCACCTGTTTCTTTGTGCTTTTGTAATGTGGTTACTAGAAAACCTAAAATTACACAAGTGGCTTACATTTGTGACTTGCATTTGTTTCTGTTGTACATCACATCACTGCTCTAAGGGTGGTGGCAATGGGAATGAAAGTGACAGAACATGCTGGAAGATGTTAACAAAAGACAGTGGGAGGAAACGGACATTTACGCGGCATTAATCTCTGGGATGGCCCTTTCAGTGGAGTGATGATACTCCATTTTATAAAGAAACAGGGTCAGAAAGGGAAAGAGACTTCCCACATTGTGACAGCACTCGGCTTGTCTGACTCTAAAACCTGTGCTTTCCCATCCTGTGGTCTCTTGGACTCTCTTGGGCTAAGAGGAGGTAGGCAGGAGGTGGAGCCAGGGTACAGAATTCAGGTCTGGGAAAGTGTTGATAAGCATTTGGCTGAAGGCTGCAAAGCCCACCGCTGGTGTGGACCCTTCTTGCTGACTCCTGCTCCAAAGCTGTTGGGCGCAGGCCTGTGGCTGCCACTCCCTTTCAGAGTCCTTGCCTGGCCACTGAGGTGTTTGTGTCTAGGAACCTCAGCGGAGCCTACAAGGGCTGAATTGGTCTTTTGATAAGATGAGACGTGCCCTTGAATATGAAAGGGAGTGTGTTTCTATGGAGGCTTGCAAGTGCATGGGCTATGATCTGGAGCATGTTGGGAATCTTTAGACGAACCCAGCTCCTTTGTGACTTGCTGGGCATTAGCTTCAAGTGTGGCCTTAGGCAGTGGATTCTGGACTGCAGAAATGAAGCTACAGGTTTCCCATCTCAAAGTGAGGGCATGGGACCAGATGATCTGTAAGTTCTTTCCAGCTGTTCTTTATTTATTTGGTCTTTATGGTCTTTGGTCAGCTTGTTTCATTCACAATTTTAATTATAATGTTTCTTTGTTTATATTTTGACTCAAGTAGTAGTCATTATATGACTGCTTTGGGAATGTACTAGAATTTAATTTCACAGATCCTAAATACTGAATTTTTTTTTTTTTTTTTTTTTTTTTGAGACAGAGTCTCACTCTGTTGCCTGGGCTAGAGTGCCGTGGCATCAGCCTAGCTCACAGCAACCTCAAACTCCTGGGCTCAAGCAATCCTCCGGCCTCAGCCTCCCAAGTAGCTGGGACTACCGGCATGCGCCACCATGCCTGGCTAATTTTTCTATATATTTTTAGTTGTCCAATTAATATCTTTCTATTTTTAGTAGAGACGGGGTCTCGCTCTGCTCAGGCTGGTTTCGAACTCCTGACCTTGAGTGATCTTCCTGCCTCGGCCTCCCAGAGTGCTAGGATTACAGGCTTGCGCCACCGTGTCCGGCCAATATTGAAATTTTTTTGATCATTTGACAACCCTACATATAATGTTTTTTAAGTTAACAGCAAATAATATGAAGGGAAAAGAAAGCATTATTCCTACAGTATCTCAAATATAAAGATTTTGATATTTAGTATTAGATTTTAAAAATTAGGTGTGGTAGCTCAAACCTGTAATCCCAGCAGTTTGGGAGGCCGAGGATCGCTTGAGGCCAGGAGTTAGTCAAGACCAGCCTGGGCACACAGTGAGACGTCATCTGTACAAAAAAAAAATAGGAAAAATTATCCAGGCGTGGTGGCATGCACCTGTATCCCCAGCTACTTGGGAGACTGAGGTGGGAGGATCACCTGAGCCCAGGAGTTCAACACTGCAGTGAGCTATCAGCACACCACTGAACTCCAGCCTGGACAACAGAGTGAGACACTGTCTCAAAAAAAATTTTTTTTTTTGTATCTTCTGATTTCTTACAGATGAAAAATGCCAGCTAAAAACAATGAAAAATTATTTTTCAGAATATAAACACATTATATAATTTTTCAAAGCATGCATACATATAATGCATAAAAATTAGAAGAAAATAATTAGTGATTAATCGCACTATTTAAGACACACCATTTTTTATATTTTGGTAAACCACCTTTCACTTTTTCTGTCCTTTTTTCATGGAGCTGTGATTCATGCAGAATGCATAATTATGCATATTCCTGCCTTCTCCTAGCTGCATAACCTATTTTTTACCAAGTCATTAGAAACGTTTGTAAACAGCATTTATATTGGCTGCCTAATATCCCATCTGATGACTATGGCTCGGACTGCCCAACCACAGCCTAACTTGACGTGTTTGTTTTATTCTTTTGTTTCCAATATGGCAGTAAACATACGTGGGTAAAAAACTTTTCCCGTACTTTGGTTTTTTCATTACAAGTTTCTAAATACGAGATTAATGAGTCTAAAAGCATAAATATTTGTGTGACTCTGTGTCAGGTTGATTTCCTGAAGGTCTCTCTGTTGTACTTTCCTCCCAGCAAGTGTCCTGGGAACAGGAGTGTTGGAAATACAAACATTCACTTCAGTTCTGGCATTTTTCTTTGTTTTGTTTTACTTTTTTGTCCCCTCCCCTGACACTAACCTAGTTCACACATTACATTTGATTGTCACGTCTTTAGTCTCTTTTAATCTGGACCATTGGTTCTCAATTTTGAGGGTAGGGTGCATTTTGTCTCTTGAAGGACTTTTGGTCACGTCTGGAGATGTTTTTGATCGTCATGATTGGGGAGTTGCTCCTGGCGTTGGTGAGTAGAGGCCAAGGCTGCTGCTCAGCTTCTGACAATACACAGGACAACTCCTCACAACAAAAAACTGGTCCAAGATGTCAGTGGTTGAGAAGCTCTGATCTAGAATAGTCTACTTTTTTTCTTCAGTGACACTGAGCTTTTTTTTAAATTGAAGTCAAAGTCACTTGACATAGGATTAGCCATTTTAAAGTGTAAAATTCACTGGCATTTAGTACATTCACAGTGTTGTGCAACTACCATTTCTTTCTAGTTTCAAAACTTTATCATCACCCCAGAAGAACACCCTGTAACCTATCAAGTAGTCACTCCCCAAGCTCGCTTCCCCCAAACCCTAGCAACCATTAGTTTGCCTTTTGTCTCTGTGAATTTACCTGTTCTAAACATTTCATATAAATGGAATCATACAATATGTGGACTTTTGTTTCTGGCTTCTTTCATTTAGCATGCTTTCAAGGTTCATCCTTTTGACGACTGAGTAATATTCCGTTGTATGGATCCAACACATTTTGTCCATGCATTCGTCAGTTGATGGGAATTTGGATTGTTTCTACCTTCCTGCCATAATGCTGCCATATGCATTCACGTACAAGTTTCTGTATGGACATATTTCATTTCTCTTCGTATATATGCCTAGGATTGTAACTTCTGGGACATACAATAATTCTGTGTATAACTTTTTGAGGAACTGCCATACTGTTTTCCACAACAGCTACACCATTTTACATTCCTACCAGTAATGCATAGAGGTTTCAATTTCTACATATTCTTACCAACACTTACTTTCTGATTTTTTTTTTTATTGTAGCCATCTTGGTATGAAATGGCATCTTATTGTGGTTTCAGTTTGTATTTCCCTAATGACTAATGATGTTGAGTATCTTTTTGTGTGCTTTTTGGCCATTTGTTTTGTTTTTTGAGACAGGGTCTCCCTCTGTCCCCCAGGCTAGGGTGCAATGGCATAATAATATCTCACTGTAACCTCAAACTCTTGTGCTCAAGCGATCCTTCTCAGCCTCCCAAGTAGCTGGGACT
>CAUYRT010025102.1:0-11212 GCA_963574885.1 Lepilemur ruficaudatus | reverse complement strand
CCAATTAATTTCTTTCTATTTTATAGTAGAGACGGGGTCTCGCTCTTGCTCAGGCTGGTCTTGAACTCCTGACCTTGAGCAATCCACCCGCCTCGGCCTCCCAGAGTGCTAGGATTACAGGCGTGAGCCACCGCGCCCGGCATGTTTCAATTTTTGATGCCAAGAAACACATATTCCTTTTTACATTATGAGTGAAAGTAAAATATTCCCTAACTTTTGACATTATTTTTGAACCAGTGAAAAGAAGACTGGTAAGGTAGATATTTTCTGACTCCATTCATCTTCACCTATAGACTTCACCTTCAGTCTACACCTTCTTAAAAAAAGCTGGTATTTAGTATTTTTGTTTTATTTACAGCTAAATCATTTTAATTGATTAACAAAGAGTCCTGGCTTCTTTTTTGTGGAAAGAGGAAGATTTCCCATGAAGATTTTACTCTCTGCACAACTCCACTCTTCTTGTATTTCTGGGATATTTTTAAATCAAGTGTAAGTTGCACATGCAGCATGCTTTAGTTTGTCATGTATTTATCATTCCTAGGACTGTGCTTTCACCTCCCCCTTTCGTTCATTCACATATTTTACAGCAGACATGATTCTACACAGACTAATGTATGTGTTTGGGTGAGGAGAGGTTGTGAAGGGGAGTTGGAGAACATAACAGAATCATATATTGTCACATTACTGATCACCTTGCGTATCAGAGAGGAGTGGCCCAGAGGTTAGGAAAAGTCATAGTAGAAATAGAGTAACAGAAAAGAAACAGGTGGTCAGTGACAAGGAAAAATTCTAAAATGGGCATTAAGACATCTGAATTCTAATCCACCTTGAATATCTATTATCTGCATGGTTATGATAAAATAAGTGAGCTAGTTAATGCTTGTTGTGTTCAGTAAATGAGAGAAAAATTGTTAATGATAACAAACATAATATAATATCTGAAAACTTTAAGCTCTATGCAAACTAAACAAATGTATTATAAGTTATTACATATGAAATTTACACATATTATAATTATCTACAAATTAACATTCCCACAAATTCTACAACCTAATTGTTTGATTAACAATGTAGATGTTTTGGTTTGGGTTAACTCATTCACTCATATGCAGTACAGGAGCCCACCCACTTCAAACTAACTTAAAATCAATATTTAATTATGAGTTCATGTAACAAAGATGTTTGTTTCAGATACAGATAGAATCAGGATTAAAGTGACATCATGGCTCTGCCTCCACTTATCGGTTTTGCTTATCTGTACTTCTCTTCTCTTTTCATTCTTGCTGTGGATAAGATTTCTGTCCCATTGAGAAAGATGACTTCTGGAAATCATAATTCTGCATGCTTATAGCTAGTGATCCAAAGTGAAAACAGTATTCCCCACCATTCCCATAAGGAAAGTCCACAGGCCTTCCTGGGTCCTTGTGCCCATCTTTGAATCAATCACCCTTCACATAGGGATGTAGTGTGATCACAAGCCTAGCCCAGCTTAAATGCTCAATCTTGTTGGTGTGGAAAAGAAAATATAAAGAACGACCCTCATGGCAAGACCACAAGTGAGAAATATTCCAAGGAACCAGTGAAAGAAAGCTGATAAATCTATAGTTTAATTTGAATTGTTGAAAACTAGGAAAGAAATATCAAAGTATGGCATTTATAGTGTTGGAATTAGAAGGAGAGAATTCAAAATTCAACTCCATAGGGCAAATATTAACAGTTAGAGACCTGTGTAAAGTACTAGGAATCTGGCAGAAAAGGGAAGGGAAAAGTTGGGAAGGAGCTCAGGCCTACGAAGGCATGAGTATCAGTTATTGAAATTGTGCTTCCGAGGTAAGTATCAATTGAAGTCTGATGTTTTACTGATATGCCTTTATTAATTAAGGATGCTATAAAATCCAATGTAGGTGGTCCCACCTCTCCAGGTTAGGGGGTATATTTCTAACCAAATTTTATTCCTGTGTGGGAGGATATATAAAGAATACAGAAAAATCAAGAAATAGAAATATACCCATGTTCAGTTTTATGCTATTTTTGTCCTACTATTTCTTCTCTATTTTCTAAAATGTCTTTCTTTTAACCTCTCTCTTTATGATATACTTAAAACAGTATGGACTTTTTCAATATCCAGTTTACTTGAAACATGTAAGCAAACAAAAACACTGAAAATAAGAAACAACTGCTTAAAAAAGAGACCACTCCTCAGTGCTTTCTAAAGTGTGGTGATAGACAAAACTGTTTTCTTTTGACTGTCTCTTATATTTTGTCTCCTCTTTTCCCTAAACGGTGTTCATTTTTACAGTGATGAATGTATTATATACTTCAAGGCATTCTAATCAACGATGTGGGGGTAATATAAGCAAGAAATTGCGGTAGATCTTAAGCATATGTTGATCCTTACAGCTTGCTCTCTTATCTACTCAGAACTAACTACCCATGTGTTGTATTCTTCAAATTTGTCCTTTCAGAGCAATTAAATTATAATAATTTTATACACATTTCCTTTGTAATGTACTTATTACCTTAGCTGGAAATGAAATACTTGTGTATATCATTTAATAGAGAGTCATACATTTTAAATGTAAGTAATTATCAAAGTTCAACATAAAAATACTTCACCTATTTGCCACTTCATTTGCTGGTTAATTACCAGAGATTTTGAGTTGTGTCAGCCTACAGAGAAAAGCTGTAGTTGCTAAACAAAAGAATTTCTTTTTAGTGTTCCATTTTTTTTCTCTGAGATTCTGAGTTTTTCCTTGAAAAGGAAGTAGTGTTTAATGTTAGAGCAGAGTGGCACCACAGTCATTATTTGAATTTCTTGTTAGAGGCCATCTAAAACATTAACAAAATATATTAAATGGTTTCAGTTAGGTGAATGCTGAAGAATGGTTGGGTGAACGAATCAATGGATCAATGACATGAATCGTCTCTCTTTCTGCCCCTTCATGCTGTTCCACATGATGTTGACTTTGCCTTCCTTATCATAAGGGAGGCTCTGGAGACCCTCTCCCCCTAGACCCTTTATCTCTCTATCTTGGGCCCAGCTCTAATCCTCTCAACAGGGGAACTCTGCACATGTCTCCCTGCCTGCATGTCAGGGGAGCACAAAGAATGGATGTTGGAGGTTTTTACATGAGAGCTTGACAGTCCTTAAGCCCTAGTAGCATTTACCTAAAGAAGGTACACAATCCATTGGATTAATTTTCAAATTTCATTGAGCCACTGATAATGAAAGCAGGCTAATGAATCATCATGATGTCTAATGTGATTACCATGTTAAGTATATAAATCTCAGTTTTGTGTGCTGTGTGTAGGAAAGATGAATATAATCCAAAGAGTCAATAAAATTAAAATTCTAACTGGCTTATATTCTGGTCATTCTTCAGAAGATATGCTTTTATTACAGTCTTCTTGGTCTAACTGGCCATGTTAGAATGATCATGTTGACCTGATTGTTAAGGAAGTGGACACATTTGGACCAAACTTGGTGTCAGCTAATGAGCACGAAATATTCTTTAGCTATAATTTAATATGCAGTCCATATTGCTATATCTAAATTATGGTGTACATAAGACAAGTTTAACAATTATCAATAAAAATGTTATACCAGGGAATTGTTATGGGATGTTGGTTATGTATCATAGAAATAGTATTAAAGCCAGTTTACATTCTTTTTTATAAATAAATAAAAATAAATAGTTTTCAAACATGCCTAATACTAGAAGAAAGTTCTATCAACATTTGTTATGGATAATCTGTCAAGTCACAAATCTAAATAGGTTGCCAGCATATGACTGTGCCTGAGGGATCATCAGCATCATCACCATCATCTTCATTGTCAGGAGCAGCAGCAGCAGCCCTACATCATCGTCATTAGGCCCTTACTCACTGTATATTACTGTATTTAATTCAATATCATCTGTAACTTTTTCACTTAGGTTTAATTAATTCATTTTAAAGAGAATCACAGAGACTAAGTAACTTGTCTCCAGACACACATAATATGGCAAGAGCCGGGATGTGACTAACAAGTCTCTTTTGTTCTAGATTTCTTGTTATCAACCACTACCCTACCTTCCACAGCTTCTCTTAGGCATTCATTTGGCAATGACTTTGCTGATATATTTCATATGACCCTGTTTTTTTTTTTTTCTTGCGTAGATAGCTTCAAGAGAAATTCTCTAATTCCCCATCGCTATAGTCTACATTTTTTTCTCAGTTGTACATGAAATGTAGCTTCTGAATTCCTCACTCTGTCTACTTAGCTAAAATTTATGGCAGATTCTTGGCACATATCATTTCTTTCAAAGTGCTATTCTTGCCACATCATAAATGTTTTTGCTTCCTTATCTAATGTGAATTTTCATTACCCAAATCCAATGTATTTGGAAAATTTAAAAATAAAATACTGCTTTAGACTTAGAGTTATTACAGTTGATTAAATTTGCCCTACATAGAACCCATTCTCTGGTGACCAGGTTACTTAAATCCTGTTACTAAAATACACGAAGTGAAAGAGAGGCCAAATCAAAAAATAGCTGGTTCAAGATGTACAAATGGCAAAGCTTGTTAGAAGGATTTATAACCCAATTACATAAGGTCTAAGACACTGGGCAAATTATTGAGGTTATTCATATTATTTTAATGGAGCTGATTAATTATATTTAATAATAGAGTTATTAGCTAGGTCATGAAAGGACAATTAGAAATCTTTGCTCCAATATGATTTTGATTTTTTATAAAGTGTTTCCTAAATCTAGTTACAATTGCCATGTCATCTTAGGAGAAATTTTCTTTTTTTTTCTTGAAATTCAAATACTAAACTAGATATTTAATAAATACAATGAGATTAATGTTAATGCTTTTGCTATGTGAAGATAATATACATTTTCTTTTTTAATTTTTTAATGATTAACAGTCTCTGAAAAAGTGCAACTCTATCAAATTTTTTTTAGAACTAGATATTATTTTACTGAATTAAGTACCAAGTAACGAAGCTCTCAAATGATAAGACTTTATTGCAAATCATCTACCAACTGAGCTTCTGTTTTCATTGGTGTTCTGACTAAAATCTAAGGTTATCTGATGATTAATTTTATATGTCGACTTGACTAGGCCATGAGGTGTCCAGATGTTTGGTCAAACATTATTCTAGTTCCGTCTCTGAGGATGTTTTTGGATGAGATTAACATTTAAATAAGTAAACGAAGTAAAGCAGATAGCCTTCTCTACTGTAGGTGAGCCTCATCCAATCAGTTGAAGGACAGAATAGGACAAAAAAGCTGAGTAAGAGAGAATTCCTTCTGCTCTACTGCCTTTAAGGTGGAACATCCGTTTTTTCCTGCTTTCAGACTCAAACTGAAATGTCAGCCTGGGTCCTGAGCCTGGAACTACACCATCAGCCAGCGTCAGCTCTCCTGATTCTTGGGTCTTTGGGCATGGTTTGGAACTAAACCTTTGGCTCTCCCAGACTCCTGATTGCTGAATCACCTTGCAAATCTTGGGACTTGTTGGCTTCCATTATCACATGAGCCAATTTCTTATAATAAATCATATATGTATATAGTTTAATTTCATATATATATATATATTTTCTGTTTTTCTCAGGAACCCAACTACCTGACTATCAAACTATCAGGTAAGGAGTAAAATGGAAAAATCAAAATGAAAAGAAAAACTTTGGTTAATATGAATAGTGTTTTTAATTGTATACTTCAGTTTCTCTTGCATTTGAACTACTAGATCTCTGGTTTAGCAAAAATAAAGGGGATGGAGAAGTTAATGAGGGAGAAGGGAGGATAGTTAAATTTTTTTAAGAACCTGTATAGACATCTCTCCTGAGAAATTATAGCATTTTATATATGGAAATGTTTGACTGCTAATTAGAACTCCTGCACAGTTCTTAAAGAAAGCCTTAGATAAGGTGTCTGACACTCCAGTTTCTCTCCTCAGTCAACATCTGTCTCCCTATGCAAATTTTGGGACTCTCCTGGAAGCTTTCTGGTGTTTCTTTTGTCTAGTTTTATCAACATGGAAGAATTAGCTCTTTTAATTATATATTGTCAGTAATAGTGATAATCAGTTTTATATACAGATTGACTGATTCATTCAAAATATTTTTAATTGCTTCCCATGAAATGCTGGTCCCTCTTCTAAGCACAAATGTACAGCAGTGAGCACAAGAAAAAAGATCTCCATTCTCAGGGAAGCTTAGAAGGAAGCAGAGGGCAAACAATCAGGGAGTGAAAAGATAAATTATTGGGATGAGTTCAGATTGTGAGAAGGTCTGGAAATAAGTAAATAAGCATTCTGAAATAGAATAACTGGTAGTTATTTCATATCATTTTTAGTAATGTTCTATCTGAAAAGTTGACAACTGAGATGAAACATGAATTGTAGAAAGGAACCAGCAATGTCCTGAATGAAAGAAAAGGCCAAACAAAGGAGGAGGATAGGGATGAGTTTAAAATGTTCAAGAAATATCTCTCTGCCACTTCAGCCTTGGCCAATAAAAATGGCCATGCATGATCCTCTATGCTCTTTCTACCAGCTAGATATGAACAAGTAATGGCAACCTTGTAAGTTACCTTGGAAGTTGGTGGAGATATGACTTGAAAGCACCTGGAGTATTGAATACCTTTAGAAAAGAGCTAGAAGCTGATAAGGAAAATTGGATTTGGGCTTCATATGAGCAAGAAATAAGCATTGACTGCATTACACCACTGCAATTTTTAGATGCATCTGTTATAGTAGCCAGAATTACCTAAGTTAATACAGTCAATAATTTGACTTTGTTTTTGTGTTCAAGTGCTATGAACATGTATGAACAGATTTCAAGCACAGTGTAGTAAGTGATACTATTTGTTTTATGTTGTTACACTACCACTCTGTCTACTGTGTGAAGAATAGTTTGTAGAGGAACAAGGGCAAGAGATGAATTAAGAGAAGAACAATCAAAAGCTGATGCTGGTATGGACTAGGGTGGTGTCTACAGAGATGGAGGGAAATGAACACACTATGGATTTGTCTGAAGGCAAACATAAAAGATTTAGAAGATAGCATGGAGAGGTAACGTACAGAGAGAAAGAATGAGTCTTTAAGTTTCATGTTTTAAGCAATGACATGAAAGTTGGTATTAATTTTTATTTTTTTATTTATGTTTTTAAAGGCTTGGAATTTTTTTATTTCTTTATCTTTTTTTTATTTCAACATATTATGGGGGTTCAAACGCTTAGGTTATATATATTGCCTTTGCCCCCCCACCCAAGTCAGAGTTTCAAGTGTGTCCATCTCCCAGACTGTGTGCCCCGCACCTATTAGGTGTGAATATACCCATCCCCTACTCCTCCCCCAACCTGCCCAACACCCAATGAATGTTATTATTATATACGCACTTAAGTGTTGATCAGTTAATACCAATTTGATGGTGAGTACATGTGGTGCTTGTTTTTCCATTCTTGTGATACTTTTCCTAGTAGAATGGGCTCCAGCTCTATCCAGGATGATACAAGAATGTTGGTATTCATTTTTAAAGGGAATACAACAGAAAAATATAGTAAAAATTTATTCTTTGACATGCTTTTGTGACATTCAGGGCCAGGATTAATATATCTTTGTATTTTGCTACATCCATAAACATATCCATGAACCATGAGATTTGGGGAGGAAGTGGGAGGGAGAAAATCATTGAGAGAGAAACTACTAAAGGCTAAGCTAAGTAAAACCTAATACTTTTTTAAATTTGGTGAATATAGTGGAACCTAAAAATATCTGTATGCAATGCACTTAGTAAGTACAATAGAAAATTAGCAAGTGTAATTATTTAGAAACTGACTGAAATCAGCACTAATTAAGACTTAAGTTCAAGTCACAGTGCAAACCTTGTGTATGATCTTCACTAGTTTTCTCACCTTGATTATATCACTTATCATCTCTGATCAAATTTTTTATTTATGAATAGAGCAGAACTATTTCTCTGAATAAGCTTGTTACAATCATCAAAGATAAAAAAATCATGAGAAAACATTTTATAAATGATCAAACACTGCAAAAATGTAAGTTAAATTTTCTCTTATTTTAAAGCAAATACAAGATGTCAGAGTAACTTCCAAATTTTGAAATTAACATGTTGTATATATTTATTTTTTGCTAAAATGAAATTTTGGCTATGAATAAATTGTGTAGCAAACAGAATACATAAACAATGAATGTAAAGCATTAATATAATTTCCAAAGAAGAAAAGTTAAGCATAACATTTCTTGAATGAATTTCCTTATAAATAGTCATTTCCAGAATTAACAAACTTTGGAAGATTGGAAAAAACTTCAGGGAGATCATTAGTTGTGTACCTAAGTCTCAATTTTACCGAAGAACAATTCATGTCTTATAATTAACATAAAGAATAGATGCAGCTAAAAGAATAAAAAAAAATAGGTAAAAATGCATACAATCTATTTTCAAACTATTTGGGGAAAATATTAGCCTTCATTCAATTTTCAAAACCTCCCTAACACTATTGACATAAGTATTATAAATAGTGCCATGCATACTGGGTATTAACAATGCAAGTACTAATTTTGCTCCCTATTTGGTACAGACAGAGTCAAACACGCACAGTGTAAGTAAATGAATGTAGTTATTTTGACAGTAAAATGTCAGTTCAGAATCCAAAATACATTTCAAAATGATACACCAGTATGCTATATAGGAATAATGCTTTTGCAATAAGCATTTTTGTTTTCAGGAAAAAAAAGGTCAGAAGCTTTAAATTAGATTTTAAGGTATATTATATATCTCAAAGTTGAATTTTAAAAAGCATAACTACAAGAGAGTGAGAGAAAACCAACAAAAACAAACATACAAAACCATTGACCTGTGTCACCATCTGAAATTGCCCCCCAAATTCTTTTCTGTTATTCTCATCCATGAGTAGTACTCTCACCTTGAGTATGGATTAGACCTACTAACTCACTGCTAACAAATAAAACTCACCAGAAATGATGAAATATGCCACTTCTGAGATTAGGTTATAAAAAATAACTGTGACTTCTGTTTTGCTTGCTCCCTCTCCCTCTCTCTTGGAGCCCTGCCTCTGGGAGAAGTTAGCTGTTATGTTGTGAGATGTCCTACAGAGAGGCCCATGTGGCAAAGAACTGAAGTCCTCAACCAACAGTCACATGAATGAGCTCAGAGGGAATCTTTCCCCAGTCAATCCTGGAGCTGACTGCATCTCATCCCAGACCTTGATAGCAGCCTTGGGAGAAAGATTGAATTTGAGGCACCCAGTTAAGCCACACCTGGATTCCTGACCTACATAAACTGAAATAAGGAATAGTGTTTTAAGCCACCATGTTTTAGGGTAATTTATTACCCACCCATAGATGACAAATATAGGGTCATTTCAGCTAACACCATCTCATTTATTGTAAAATTTTGTTTTTTAAATTAACTTCACAAAATCTTTAACAAGTTATAAATATATAAAAAACTGTGTTTACACCATTGTGTTTTTTTGTGTGTGTGTCCATCAAAATCTGAAAACTAAAGAAACTATTTTTTTGAGAGAAAAAAGGGAATTCTTATCATTATACAAGAGAAAAATTGGTAGGCAACTCTTGGTAATATTGCATAACTACAGTCATCTATTTAAGGCTTTTAAAATTATTTTTAAGGGGACTTTTTCCTAAACCTTTCAGTTTCAAAAGGTTTTGAATATAAAACAATTTCTGAAACTAAAGCATTGACATTTAAACATTAACAGAGCTTCAAAATGTAAAGGGGAAAAAGTTGTGACTACAGGATAATGTCAGGAAGGCAGCACACTTGCCAAATTGCAAAGCAGCGTCTGATCTAAATGTAGGGATGTTGGCAGCGAATCAAACATTGACGGGGATTTGAGAAAACAGTTGTTTCAGCCACGCATATGAGCCAGGGTAGTGTTGGCAAAAGTAACTTTCAAGCAAAACCATCAAAAACCGAGAAGAAAACAAAAAGATTTCTGACATTTAGACCAGTCAGAGATAATGTGTTACAAACATGTAACCCCAAACAAATGTTTTTAAGCAATTTGGTTATGATTTCTCAACAATTCTGCTCTTAAAAGTAACTCTACTTTCTCTTTGTGTTTTCGTTCATTTAGGGTGCTGGCCCTTTTATCTGGCTTACTTCCTTGGACCCAGACCCAGGAGGTCATTCTCACGTAAACCTTGACAGTGCAAAGAATATAAAAATAGGCTCTGTACATGATAACTCCAGCAGTTGAATATGAAATATGGGAGGATAGCTATTTAGCCCACATTTATTGTTTTTCCTTCCATAACTATTATCTCTCTCCAATTTTATATATACATATATATATATAATTTTACATAGATATAAAATTGGAGGGAATATACATATATTAACGTAACGTTTCTGGTTCATAGAGGGAGCCTTCTCTCTGTGTTCTTACATGGTGAAAGTGTCAAGGCAGCTCTGAGATCTCTTATACAAGGTCATTAATGCCCTTCATGAGATTCCACCTTCATGTGCTAATCATCAACCTAAGGCCCACTGCCAAATATCATCATGTTGGTGATTAGGTTTTAACATATCAATTTTGAAGGGACAAAACCATTCGGGTCATAGAAGAAAGCTTCATATGGCAGTTAAAATTTAAACTCTGGTGTTAGTCAACCCAAATATGTATGCATTATGAGGCGGCCCTCATCTTCTTTACAATTTTGAGGTTTTCTGATATTTTACATTGATGGTATATTAATTATATGATCACAAAGTGGAAATTATAAGTGTAAACTACTATACATATATTTGGAATGCAAGTCTGTCTAAATAAAATTTATAAATAAAATATTATCATGGATAGATTTTTAGCAGATCCTAAAGTTTAAAAAAATTAGCTTATGAATTTATAGAAAAATAATAACAGTATAAAATGGCTTTTTAAAACATTTTTTATTTAGAGGTTGAGTTCTTGAGTACCATTCTCTTATCTTACCTTTATAAAAGCGTTCTTGAAATATTTTGAAAGTTCTTTCTTTAGTTTTTTTTCAACACCTATATTTATTCTACTAATTTATCTAGAGATGATAATCCCTAAAACGGTCCGTTAGTAGTTTATATTTAAAATTGTATCTTTATCATGATTATATTATTTAAAATGCAACATTATTGGGTTTTTATATGTGAAAAATACAGCAATAGAGATTCTGTGTG
>CAUYRT010025101.1:0-21625 GCA_963574885.1 Lepilemur ruficaudatus | reverse complement strand
ACAACAATAATGGTCCATGAAATTGTCTTTAAGCGTACTAAAGCCTTTTGGGTATCAGGTTTCCAAATTGATATAACAGGTGTGCAAACTAAGTGCCACAAAAAGACATGGGCACAAGGTTTGGGGTTGTGCTGTTTTCCCTCGAGAACTTGAGAAAGTCTAAGTTCTTTCCAGTCTAAATGCACTCAGATCAGTATCACTCTCACTCCTACCAAATAGCAATGCCCCTGGAGGCTGCCCCAGTGTATTGTCACATGCCGTTCTTTGCAGTGCATTAATCAAGGACAGGAAAGTTATTCTTGTGTAAGTTGCATTTACTTTAGTATCATTAGTGTGTGTCTTTCTAGAAAATCTAGATGATGTTTTTCTTAAAAAAATTTGTGTTAGAGTTTCAGTATTTGGAATTTTTCTCAACATTATCTCATACAAGGGCCAAAAAAAAAAAAAAAAAAGGTTTGAGGAGAAGGGTGAAAAGTGTTGATTGTCTGTTAAGGAGGATGTCTACCAGAATCAGTGATAATTCCTAGGAAATATCTCCGAGCAGATTGTTCTGGACCTGTCTTTTCTAAGGAATGGAGAAAATGCCCTCAAGAAAAGACCAAAATCATAAATTAAGGTGTTTTTTCTCAGAGCCTCTGTTTTCTGAGGAGTTGGCAGTCTAGCCCTGAAGCGAGATAGGCCAGAAGTTCTGCTCTTAAACTTTATCAGTGTCAAAAACTCTCAGATGATCTATTAAAATGTAAGGCCATGCACTTTTTTTTTCAGAAAAACTACTTTTTACTGTAAAAAATTCTGGTTCTAGTCTTCATTTTCAAGTAGCAAGGCTAAGGAGGGCCACTTCTGGTGATTTCATAATGAGGCTTAATGAATGGTTGGACCTGCACACTCCTCTGAACACAGGCAGGGCCGTGCTCCAAGGCCAAGGGAGCTGCTCTGGGGTCACCCTACTCATGGCTCTTTAACCTCCAGTCTTCCTTATCTTTTTGGTTCCATGGGAGAAAAATACCCTATTGACTTGGGTAGGTTAGGATAAGCACACACTGCTTGGAAAAAAGTTCCAAACCTCTGCAGCCTACGATCTCAGCCATGAGAATCACCTCATTCACATTTTATTCCCACGCCTAGGAATGACATTCAAAACATTTACCAACAAATAGAGCCCCTTCGTAGACGATCCAAATGGCTCCGTGCAACAGTGCTGGAGCAGGGACCTGAAGACCCCTCTGTGTCTTTGGGGGATTATGGAGACGTGTGGGTGGGCCGCCAAGGGAAGCCCTGTGTGGGCTTGGGAAGTGGTTACTTACAACTTAAAAAGTATTTCAACACGCTGGTGATCAATACAGCCGCCATGCACTGCCTGAATAGAAGCTCTGCTCACAGCACTATGAGGTGGAGGTTATAATTTCTATTTTATAGTTGAGGAAACCGAGGCTTGAGGAGGGTAACTAATGTTGCTGTGGTTACTCAACTAGAAGGAATCAAGGAGGCAGGGGGACCTGTACACTAAGCCGGGCTTCTGAGGTGCACAAGCCCAGGCTCTTTTCCCTGCTCTACACTGCCTCGCTATTAGCCAGGCCCACCTTTATCCCCACAGTATCTAGTGTGTTAAACCAAATTTAGAAATAACCTCTGACCCTCTCTCATTCTGTGAGGCTGGCCTGGCTGGAAAAGTCTGCAAGAAGACCTGAGAAGTGGGCCTCTGCAAAACGGAGGTTGTTACTGCCCTCCCTCTCCAAGTTGCAGAAGACCCCGTCTGTTTTCAGGCTAAGACCCCGTTCAGTGGCTGCTTTCCTGAGTGACAGATGGAGGCTGCTGGACCATCTTCTCTGAGGCTGCCTTGGGAACAGGAAGCTGAAATCATTCCTTTTCAAAGAATTTTTACCCTCTTTCCCTTTTTCTTCAAAGATCGATAAAGTATACAAAGGAAATGAATTTTCTTTCTTCCTTTTTAAATTTCTCTACATTTAAAAAATTGTGATGTAGCCTATAAATTAATATATACCTGTAGACAGCTGAGAAAACAGGAAAATTGGTTTTAAAATTACTTACATTTCTACTCCATGTTATATTTATTTACATATATACTCTTGGAATTACACTTTTTAGCATTTGAAAGTTATTTTTTAAATTATTAGTTTTTAAAAGTCCTCAAAATCTTAACTACTAATAGCCTACTATTGAGAGGAAGCCTTACTGATATGCGAATGGTCAATTAACACATATTTTGTATGTTATGTGTATTACATACTTTATTCATACAATAAAGGAAGCTAGAGAAAAGAAAAGGTTATTAAGAAAACCATAAGGAACAGAAAATATCTTTACTATTCACTAAGTGGAAATGTATTGTCATAAAGGTCTTCATTTTCATCGTTTCATGTTGAATAAGGAAGACGAAGGAAGAGGAGGGGTTCGTCTTGCTGTCCCCACGGTGGCAGAGGCAGAAAATCCACGGATAAGTGGGCCCGCATGGTTCAAGCCCATGTTGTTCAGGGGTTCGGCTGTATATATACTGTGTATATTGTCATATTGTTTAAACTGCTTGATGTCCTGCAGTATACGCTATTTAATAGTCTTGTATAAAGCGATTTTAAATGGATGCATAGTATTTTATTTAGTGGACTACCAAAATTTAATTAAATGATCCCATAGTATCATACATTTAGGTTTTCCCAATTTTTTCGTTATGAATATCTTTAGTAAAGATGTATAAGGAAGTTCATGGTAGCATTGATTGTAAAGGTAACAAAGCTTTAATCACCTAAGTGCTCATTTACAACAGAATGGTTAAAATTAAGCTAAATTAATATCTATACACCTGTGTAAAAAATAAAATAAAAAAATCAACATGTATTTTTCTAGAAAGAGGTGTACAATGCAGACAGCCCTCTTAACACACACACACACACACACACACACAAATGGAGATAATAATTAAATATCCAAGGCCAGACCTGTGCTTTAACAATCATAGCTTTCTACAGGCTCAAGAAACTTGTGCTATCAATATATTTCTCCAGCAAATTATCTGCTTCCTTTCTACTGAATTCTTCTTAATGATATTAAACATATTCAAATCTTTCCTATATTAAAAAAAATGAAAGAGAGAATCAAATAACCCCCATAGACCTCTAATCTCCCTCTACCTATCTCCTTATTTTTCTTCTTTCATGGCTAAAATAGATTGGAGTATTGTTCCCAACTACTGTGTAATAGGATTATACAGCCCTTACCATTGTCATATCATGGCCCTTTTGCTGGTCCCCCTGAGGGAGGAGTATGTGTCTCTCTGTTGTAAATGAGCATTTGGGTGGTTTAAAGTTTTGTTACTTTTACAATCAATGCCACAGTGAACTACCTTATATACGCATCTTTACTAAAGACATTTATAAATGAAAAATTGGGAAAACTTACACGTACAACACTATGGGATTATTTAATTAAATCGTGGTGTGACCTGGACTTTGGACTTTCCCAAGGCCACATTCTCCATGTCTCAGCAGAAGCTGTAAAGGCCATGACATGGTGTGGTTCACCTTTGCTCCTATCCTTCACTATGAGCACGGAATATCTCATCCTTCGGCTTGGACTCCAGAATGGGAATACATGCATAGTTGAGTGGAGCCCAGTCAAGCCCAGCAAAACCATAGCTGATCCACTGAAACAAATGTTTGTTGCTATCAGTTACAAGGATATTGGAGACGTCTGTTATCACAGCAAAAGCTGATTGACATAATAGCTTACCTTCTTGAAAGAATTGTCTGTATTCACCATTTTTATTTCTTTACTTCCTGCTCTTTTTTCCAATTCTTTCCAAATGACTGGCTCAGTTGCCCCGAAATAGCTCTTGCTAAGGTAACCAACAAACTCAATGATGCTATATGCATTGGATTTAAAACTCTCTAGGTTTTTCTCCTAACTTCCTGGCCACTTTTTTTTTTTCTGTATTCTTTGCAAGCTTTTCGCTTCCTACCCAGAAATTAAATGTTAGCATTCTTCTCCTAGGCTCACTTCTCTTCTTACTTCATACTTTTTCCTTAATCTCTACCAGAGATTGTCTTTAGCCCAGACTTATGCATCCAACTAACAACTTGAAATCAAAGTTTCTCACCTGAACATGGTCAGGACTGAATTCATGATCTTCCCTTAGCCTGACACTTTTCCATCCTTCTTATTGCGCTAAATGAAACCACTTGGGTAGTGCTCCTTTCTCCTACACCTTCTCCATATCCAATCAACAGGCCTTGTTGGTATCACCTCCAAAATATCTCTCAAAATATTTTATTTATAGTATTGATACAGTTACCATCTTTGCTCAAGATACTATCATACTTAGATACTTAGATAAGAATCTAAGTAATGTTTCTGCATTCAATTGCCACCTTCTCCTGAGGAATCTATTCAAAGTTTCAATCAGATCTTAACACATCCATTGTGCTTAGGATAAAGAATAAAGACCAAAATCCTTGGTGTAATGATCAAGGCTCTTCATGTCTGGTTCCTACCTCTTCCTCCAGCTTGCTTTCATACTTCCTACTCCTCATTCTTTATGAGCAACTCACGCTGATCATTTCCAGTTTCCAAATGTGCCTTACTC
Source organism: Lepilemur ruficaudatus (assembly GCA_963574885.1). Classification (NCBI taxonomy): domain Eukaryota; kingdom Metazoa; phylum Chordata; class Mammalia; order Primates; family Lepilemuridae; genus Lepilemur; species Lepilemur ruficaudatus. The sequence continues at coordinate 17,028 of CAUYRT010025101.1, read as the reverse complement.
CCTCTGTCCACAGGACATTTGCACTGGCCATTGCCTCTCTTTCAAATGCTTCTTTCCTTCTCTCCACTTTCACTTCAGTTCTCATATTTTAGATTTCACTTCCTTGGGGAAGGCTTCCTAAACCCCCACACGTGGGATCAGTTTTCTTTGTTATGTGACCTCATAAGACTACCTTCCTATCCTTTGGGTTGTTTATTGCCTTAGATTGTTTAGTGTTGCTATAATGGAATATTTAAGGCAGGGTAATCTATAAAGAAAAGAGGTTTATGTGGACCATGGTTCTATAGCTGTACAAGAAGCATGGCACTGATGCCTGCTTCTGGTGAGGGCTTTAGGCTGCTTTTCATGGCGGAAGGTGAAGTAGAGCCTGCACATGCAGAGATTACGTGGCTAGAGAGGAAACAAGGGAGAGAGAAGGAAGGTGTTAGGCTCTTTTTAACAACCAGCTCTCATGGCAATTAATAGAGTGAAAATTCACTCATTACCTTCAAGATAGCACCAAGCCATTCCTGAGGGATTGGTCCGTGTGAACTAAACACTTTTCATTAGGTCCTACCACCAACATTGGGACCAAATTTCAATATGAGGTTTGGGGGACAAACATCCAAACTATAGCATTCATTAAAATTCCACATTTATTAATTGACTTATTTGTACAATGTCTTCCTTCTCTGTTACATCATAAATTCCACAATAGTAGAGTTCAGTTCTATTTTACATTTTTGCATTCCTTCCACTTAGTAACTATGTGATAAAAAATTGATGGATAACTATAAATATATTCTTAAATATAAAAAGAAATTATAGAAGATTATGTATGCTTGTTCTCTTTATGAAATAAATGCATGTACATATGTGCCAATATCTCTTACTACCTGAAACTGTACCAACAAAAATGTGAAATAAAATATATTTTGACACTGTGGGATATTTCCATATATTTTTGTGTAAAATGTAAAAAAGGCAAGGGTTACTCATAAAGTTAATACAAATATTTGTGACTATCCTTTCTAAATAATTGAACTTCAGTGAGAATCTCTCTATATCACCCTTTGGACAAATCTCTGATGTTTCCCTTTAGATGAATTTCTAGGAGCAGATTGCTAAGTTTAACTGTATATGCATATTTATGCTCATGCATATTGCCATTCCTTATCTACTAATAAGGAGTCCTATGGCTGGGCTTTCCAGGAATTAAAATAAGAAATTGGGATTTTTATTAGCAAAATTTGGTAGCTTATTATTTAACTACAGTGAAAGTGAAACATATTTTTAATATATTCAGTGATCATTTGGTTTTTTTTTTCTTTTTCTGAATTGTTTGCTATTGCCCTTCATCCACTTTTATAACATGTTAGCTTTTCATTTTTTGTTTATATGTTCAGATGTTATGTATTCAACTAGCATATTTTGTGTCAAATAATAGCTTCCATTATGTTGTTTGCCATTTAAGATTGTAGTATTTTTTTTGATATAGAGAAATTTTCTGTTTTTTGACTAATTCTATTTCCTTCTTCCGTTTTGATTCTCACATTGGTTAATCCATTAAAAGTCATCTCACATCCATTGATAAATACTTGGTAAATATTAAATATATTTGCTTTTCATTTGTTTGAGGCTAATTTTCAACATTTTACTCTTTAAGCCATCAGAGTTTTATTTGATTAAAGTAACTTTTTCTCCCCCTCTAAAAGTGATCTAATTATCCCAGCATTATTTGTTCATCTATTTTTTGAAATCTACCTGAAAGTCAGGATTCATTTTCTTTTCTTTTTAAAAAAATTATTTTAATTTATTATTTTTAATTATTATGGGTACCTAATATTAATAGTTATAATAGTTATGTATACTCACAGGGTACATGTGATATTTTCATACAGACATACAATGTGTATTAATCAAATCAGGGTAATTGGGGTATCCATCACATCAAGCATTTATTATTTCCTTATGTTAGGGACATTCCAATTCCACTCTTTTAGTTATTTTAAAATATACCATTACTTATTGTTGACTGTAGTCACTTTGTTGTGCTTCAAATATTGTTCATTCTATATAACTAACTATATTTTTGCACCCATTAACCATCATTTCTTTATCCCCTCTCCTCACTACCCTTCGCAGACTCTGGTAACCCTCATTCTACTCTCTGTCTCCATAAAATCCATTGTTTTAATATTTAGCTCCCATGTATGAGTCAGAACATGCAAGATTTGGCTTTCTGTGTGCTTGGCTTATTTCACTCAACATAATGTTCTCCAGTTCCATCCATGTTGTTGCAAATGGCAGGATTTCATTCTTTTTAATGGCTAAAGAATATTCCATTGTGTATATGTACCACAATTTCTTTTTTCTTTTAATTCATGATATTATGGGGGTACAAGCCAGGGCTACCAGCATGTCCTTCTCCCATACATTGTGCTTTGCTTCTATTAGCTGTGAGTTTACCAGCACCATCCCCCCACCCTCCCACCTGCCCCACCTGACTGGCACCCAGTGAGGATGTTTGTTGATGTATGGCATTGAAGAGTTAAGTATTTATTCTGATTTTTGCAGTCCGGGCTTGTTTGAGCCTGCCCTTCTTGAGAAGGCTTTCCAAATATTCAAAGGGAATTGAGTATTGTGATCTAAGTCTTTGGTCAGTGCCACCATATCAGCACTGGTGGCGCCCCAAATCCAATAACTGTGTGACTCTTGCAGACTCCTGGTGGTACCACCTTGGTGGACTTGGGTAAGATATGGGAGAATTCCCTGCATTACCAGACAAAGTCTCTCACTCTCTTTCCTCACTTTCTGTGTTGGGCTGCTAGAATTGGGGGAGGAGTGATGTGGCCACTCCCTCATGGCCTCTACAGCTGGGACTGTGGGAGGCCACATTGAAACCATCCCAGTATCACACAAAGCTCCTGGTGACTGCTGCCTGGCTACCTCTGATGCTTATTCCAAGTCCTTTAGCCAGCATGTGGTGAATCCTGCCAGGACTGGGTCCTTCCCTTCAGTGCAGTGGGTTTCCTTCTGTTGGGTCTAGAAATGCCATCCAGGAACTAAGGCCTAGACTCAGGGGCTTCAGGTGTTTGCTTGGTTCTTTATTTTACTGTGGCTGAGCTAGTTGCAAAAGAAAGTCCTCTGAACACTTCTCTTTTCTTTCCCAAGCAGAGGACACTGTCACATTGCCTGGAGGTGAGGAAAGGGTAAGACAGGCACTGGCTTGGTCACGGCCTCTGGTGTCTCACTGTGTGACTTGCACCCAAAGTCCACCATCTCTGAGCCAGCAGAGCTCAAGGACTTGCCCCACGTTGCAGCCTTTGAGGCCTGACTGCCTTTCAGATTTATTCTGGGCCCCAGGCTGCTTCTGTCAGCCAGTGGTGGGGCCAGCTGGAACTCAAGTTTCTACTGCTGCAATGAAGGATGTCCCTCCGGCTGGGCTGGTCTAAATGCTCTCTCCACGTGCACCAAAATTCTGCCTTGTGCTGTGTTCCTTTGTGACAAGGTACCCCTGAGTTCCAGTGCAAAATCCCACAATTACTTCACTCTCCCTCCCCTGGGCACACAGTTTCTTCCTCCCCTGAGCCCACAGATGCTCTCTTCATTCGGTGTGCTGGCATGGCTCTGCTGGGGGTGGGGGAAAGATGATACAGGCAATGCAAAGCTGTCTTTTCTGCCTTCTTCAGTGCCTCTTTCCTTGATATGCTGTTAAAACCAGGTACTGTGATCGCTCACCTGATTTTTGTTTCTTCTGAAGGTCCTTTCCGAAGTGGTGTGAAAGAGTCTTGATTTCATCTTTGCAGTTAGCAGGGGAGTCCCTCTCTCCCTGTGCTTCCAGGGTATTTTGTGTCACTATGCAGCACTCCCTGTACTGCACTAAAACAGCCACGCACACTTCACCCTGTCCTCACCAACACAACCTTCCCAATCCCAGCCTGCAAATTTCTCTGATGCCTGTTTTCACAGCTCTTGTGTCTGGCACATGCTTGAAATAGGAGACGGCTTAAAAATTATGAGGAAAAAAGAAGGAAAAAAGGAGACAGCGAAGAAAGGAGGGAAAAGAACACTATCTAGGAATCCACGTGGATTTGTTTGAAACTGGCACTAATGTACAGGTGCCTCTGACTTCCTATCCCATGCTTCTAACTTCTCCCTGGCACCACCCCATGTCCCAATTTTAATTCCCATCCATCTGAGCAATAGAAATGGGATTTTAACCTTTCTGTTCACTGTCCCCAATCCTAGCCTTGTCAGTACACTATCTATGCTCATATTGAATAGCGCAAGATGATTTTTATTGTCAAAGTGATGGGATTTCAGGGCTAGAATCATTTCCAGTTAATAGCATGACATTAGGAGTTGATAGATTTAGCTTCAGCCTCAGGAGCTAAGTCGGGCACACTCATCTGCCTTCAGCGATGCTGTAGCTTAGTTCGAAAAGACCACTCGGAAAGCAGAGCTGTGGCTGCCCGCTCACTCTTCCTTAGATAAAGCAGGTCCATTCCCTTTATATTATTTGGGTATTTTCTGAGCATAATGTGCTCACAGCATATGTCAGGACTGATTGCTTATACAAGACAAGGACCTACCTTAAGCCAGTTTAAGAATGAAACGAAACTGATGTAACTAACTCATGTAACTCATGCAACTAAAACCTCCAGGTAAAGTTGAGTCAGGGGCTCAAACCAAACCATGTCATTAGGACTATCTCACCTCTCACTTCTGTTCCTCTGTGTTGGAGTCATTCTTAAGCAGATCCTCTCTACATGGTGATTCACAGCATTTCTTGCCTTACACTCTACCAGCTTAACAATCCTGGCAGAAAATTTCTCTTTTCATTTTCCTCTTTTCTAGCAGTTTGCTGCTAAAGTGCCAGGATCTGAGATTCATTGGCCTGTCTTAGAGTCAGTAACTCTGTCCAGGGGGTTGGAAAATTCTTGTTGCCCATTCCTAGAAATTCAGAGTTGGGGTCAGCCCCAACCCAACCACACAGACTGAGCATGGTCAAAGGTGTTTTGCCAATGGGAAACCAAGTAATGGAGCTGAAATAAGAAGGAATGGATGTTGGGCAAGTGCAATAGTTAATTTTATATGTCATCTTGAGTAGACCAAGGTTTGACCAGATATTTGGTCAAATGTTATTCTGGATGTTTCTGTGAGTGTTTTTAGATGAGATTAACATTTAAATTGGTAGACTGAGTGAAGCAGTTTGCCTTCACTAATGTGGGTGGACCTCATACACAACTGGAGACTTGAATAGAAAAAAAGGCTGACCATCCTTGAGAAACAGAAAATTATTTCTGCCTGACTGTCTGCATGAAAACTGGGACACTTGTTCTTTCTTGCTTGTGGACTCCAACTGAAACATCAGCTCTTCTTGGGTCTCAAACCTGCCAGAATTTGGACTGGACTTTAAACTATTGGTTCTCCTGGTTTTCAGGATTTCAGACTTAGACTGGGACTGGGAAGTCTCCAGCTTGCTGTCTCACCCTGCAGATCTTGGGGCTTGTCAGTCTCCATAATCACATGGGCCAATTCCTTATGAGAAATCTCTTTCTCTGTATACGCATGTCCTATTGGTTCTGTTTCTCTGGAGAACCTTGGCTAATACAGAAGGCCAAACAGTAGAAACACTCTACACCCTTCATTTCCTCTATTTCTTTTAAGTTTCTGTGTTCTATCTACCTGTGCCTTCTCCTTTCCGTTCCTGCATCTTGTGAACAGCATTTTCCAAAGCTCATCCTCATCCTCTCCTTTGATGCTCTTCCCTTATTTTATTCTTGAGGAAGAACTGGGCATTGCCTGCATTATAGTTTCACAGGACACAGGAGTTTCCCCCCAGTTTCCTCATACTGATTTCACATAGATTTCTACAGCTTCCCTACCTTTAAGAGAAAAGGGCATTTTTTGGTGCACCTACTATGTTTACAACACTGTGTTAATGCTTATGGAACATGGGTAGGAAATGCAGATACTCCTCGACTTACGATAGGGTTATGCCCTGATAAATCCACTGTAGGTTGAAAATATTTTAAGTTGCCAATGTACTTAAAGAATAAGATGGTTGAGACCATGTATTGTAAAAGTTCTAACTACATGTGATTAGCCATTAGCCATTACTGGCTTGCTGCCTTCATGATGGGCAATTATCTTGAGTTTTATCTCAAGAGTAATTGCCACTTGGGTACCAGCTCAGCCACAGTAAAGTATAGTACTAAGCAGACTCCTGAGACCCCTGAGTCCAGGACTTAATTCCTGGACAGCATTTCTGGACCCCTGGGCCAGAAGGAAACATACTGCCCTGAAGGGAGGGACCCAGTCCTGGCAGGATTCACCACATGCTGACTAAAGAGCCCTTGGCTTTGAATAAATACCATGGGTAGCCAGGCAACAGTCACCACTGGCTTTGGATGAGACTGGGTTTTCTTCAGGTGTGACCTGGTGCTGGTGACCATGAGGGAGTGGCCATGTCACCCCTTCCCCAACTCCAACAGCCCAGCACAAAGAGTGAGGGAAGAGAGTGAAAGACCTTGCCTTGTCACCCAGAGAATTCTCTTGTATCTTACCCAGGCTTACCAAGGTGGTACCACCAGGAGCCTGAAAGAGTCACAGTATTACTTGGCTTGGGACACATCCAGTGCTGATACAGCTGCAGTGACCAGAGAATTAGATTACAACACTCAATTCCCTTTGAATATCTGGAAAACCTTCTCAAGAAGGACAGGTTCAAATAAGCCCAGATTGTGAAGATTAAAATAAGTACCTAACTCTTCAATGCCCAGACATTTATGAACATCCACAAGCATTAAGAACATCCAGAAAGACATGACCTCACCAAACGAACTAAATAAGTTACCAGTCACCAATCCCGGAGTCATGGCATAAGTGACCTTTCAGACAAAGAATTCAAAACAGTTGTCCTGAAGAAGCTCAGTGAACTTCAAGACAACACAGAGAAGGAATTCAGAAGCCTATCAGAGAAATTTCACAAAGTGATTGAAGTAGTAAAAAAATCAGGCAGAAAATCTAGAGCTTAAGAATACAATTGATAAACTGAGAAATGCATCAGAGTCTATCAACAGCAGAAATTACCAAATTACCAGAATTACTGAAGAAAGAATTAGCTTGAAGACAGGGTATTTGAAAATACACAGAAGAGGGAAAAAAAATGAAGTCTGCCTATAAGATCTAGAAATAGCCTCAAAAGAGCATATCTAAGACTGATTGGCTTTAAAGAGGAGCCAGAGAGAGAAGTTGGGGTAGAAAGTTTATGCAAAGAAAAAATAACAGAGAACTTTCCAAACCTAGACAAAGATATCACTATTCAGGTAGAAGAAGGTCGTAGAACATGATGAAGATTTCACCCAAACAAGGCTACCTCAAGATATTTAATAATTAAGCTCCCAGAGGTCACGGAGAGAGAAATGGTCTCAAGGGAAGCAAGAAAAAAGAAAAAAATAACATATAAAGGAGCTCCAATACATGTGGCAGCAGACTCTGAATGGAAACCTTACAATCCAGGAGAGAGTGGCATGACATATTTAAAGTGCTGAAGGAAAAAACTTTAATCTAGAACATCATATCCTGCATAAATATCCTTCAAACATGAAGGAGAAATAAAGGCTTTCCCAGACAAACCAAAGCTGAAGGATTTCATCAACACCAGACATGTCTTACAAGAAATGCTCAAGGAGTTCTTCAATCTGAATGAAAAGAATATTAATAAACAAAAAGAAATCTTCTGAAGATATACAATTCACTTGTAACAGTAGCAGTAAAGACACAAATACAGAATATTCTATTGCTGCAATAACAGTTTGTAAACTGCTTATATCTTGAGTAGGAAGACTAAAAGACAAACCTATCAAAAATAACAAGAACAACTTTTCCAGAGTTAGGTAATATATAAAGATATGAATGGGAACAACAAAAAGTTAAAAAGTGGGATGATGGAGTCAAAATGTAGAATTTCTGTTAGATTTCTCTTTGCTTGTTTATTTGTATGTTTGTTTGTAAGCAAAGTTGTCATATGTTTAAAATAATTGATTATAAAATGATTTTTACAAGCCTCATGGTAACCTCAAATAAAAAGACCTATAACGCATGCACAAAAAATAAAAAGCAAAAAATTAAAACACACTAGTAGAGGAAATAACTTTTAACAAAGGAAGACAGGAAGAAAGTAAGAAAGAGAGAACCACAAAAAAAAAAACCCCAAAATCAAATAACAACATGGCAGCAATAAGTCCTTACCTATCAATAATAACATTGAATGAAAATGAACTGAATTCTCCAATCAAAAGACATAGAGTGGCTGAATGTATTACAAATAAAAAGCCAACCATATGTTGTCCACAAGAAATCTGCTTCACCTATAAAGACATATATAGACTGAAAGGGGATGAAAAAAGATATCCCATGCAAATGGAAACCAAAAAGAAATAGAAATAGCTATACTTCTATTGGACAAAATATATTTCAAGACAAAAACTGTAAAAAGAGACAAAAAAGGTCACCATATAATGACAAAGGAATCAATTCACCAAGAGGATATAACAATTCTAAATATATATGCACCCAACACTGGAGCACCCAGATATATTAAGCAAATATTATCAGAGCTTAAGAGAGAGCTAGAACCCTATACAATAATCACTGGAGACCGCTACACCCCACTTTCAGCATTGGACAGATCATCCAGACAGAAAGTCAACAAAGAAACATTGGGCTTAATCTGCACTATAGACCAAATGGACCTAATAGTTATTTACAGAATGTTTCATCCAACGGCTGCAGAATTCACCTTCTCCTCAGCTCATGGATCATTCTCAAGGATAGACAGTATGTGAGACCACAAAACAAGTCTCAAAAAGTTCAAAAACACTGCAATCGTACCAAGTACTTTCTCTGACCACAATGGAATAAAACTAGAGATCAATAACAAGAAGAACATTGGAAATCATACAAACAAATAGAAATTAAACAATATGCTCCTGAAAGACCAGTGGGTCAATGAAGATGTTAAGAAGAAAATTAAAAAATTTCTTGAAGCAAATGAAAGTGAAAACACAACGTCTCAAAACCTATGGGAAATAGCAAAAGCAGTAATAAGAGGAAAGTTTATAGCAGTAAGTGCCTACAACTAGAAAATAAAGAAGAGTAATTGCCTTCCTCTTCTTCTTGCCAGAAAACAGGAGACACAGATGGGCATTTTGTAGACTTGATGGGAGTGAAAACACAAAACACAATATCTAAAAAACTTTGGCAGCACAGTACACCACAGAGTGTTGGTGGTTCACCCTCGTGATCATGTGGCTGACTAAGACCTGTGTCTCACTGTTCCTGCCCAGCATCTTCAGAGTTTGTGCTGCATATAGCTGGCCCTGGAAAGGATCAAAATTCAAAATTTGAAGTAAGATTTCTACTGAACGCCTATCGTTTTCACACTGTCGTAAAGTAGAAAAGTTGCAAGTTGAACCATTGTAAGTCAGGGACCATCTGTACTTGGTTTCGTCTCTTAAACAGGATGAGAGTCAGACAATCATGGTCTCTCTTCCCTTAATCTTGCTTTCTGACTTATCTCAAATTAGGCAGTTCATGATATTTCTTAGCCATACATTATCTGTCTGAACTGCTGTTGGAGTAATAATCAAGTTCTGTGGCTGGTGACAATAAACCAGTGATGACAGGAAAGAGCAGTGGAATGAGCTTGAGAGGTGACCCCTGCCAGAGGTAGAGCCAAGGCTGACAATAGTGCTATGGTGCTATTGCACCTGACTGGGGCAATTACAAATGACCCTTCCCCGAGAAGGGCCAGTTCTCCTTGCAGAAGCCAATATGGCATACTATAAATGTCAGAAGGCCCAGGGTGCAGATCTGGTGCCAGTATTGGCCTAAGAGGCAATCAGCGGAGGCCAGTGCACTTCTCTGTGTTGTTTCCTCCTCTGTAACTTAGTCAGTTGTGAAGGCTGACTTCACGGCTCTGCAAACTCTGTGCAGTCCCATAGGACTCTATATATAGAAAAGCCCCACACTTGCATTAGTGCTCTGCTGTCTTCAATTCGTAATGATTTTTGAACAGGGGCCCAGCATTTTCATTTTGCACTAGGCCCTGAAAATTATGTAACTGGTCCTATGCACCAGGTCAGTGGTTTCATAGGATCCCTGAGGTTGTTCTATAGAATAAGGGATTTGAGGTCCTATTTGTTTGGGAAAAAAATGGGATAACTATTAAGCAAAGCTAAATAACTGCCCTACACTCCCCCGCCTTTTTTTCAAGAAGTACCTTGTATTCCAAGTATCACACAGAGTAGATTTTGGGGAATTTTGGCCTCAGTGTTTACTTAGGTGCCTGTGATCCCTGGAAATCTGTACATTTTTGATTGTCATGAATTGTGTGGAGAGTGGGAGCAGGGAGGGAGAAATGAAGGTGGAATTAAGGAGCGGAGACATGGTCAAGTTCCACACACAATGATGGATAATACTATTCCATGGGCTCCATTGCAGGAAAGAGTTACATGGGTCTAGTCTCACTGATGCCCACATAGACCTACCATCTATCTCCTCTGAATTTTTGTTTTTATGTCTTTGTCTACCTAAACGCCCTGCTTCACCTCAATTTAGTAAATTCTTGTTCTTTCTTCTTCTAAAATGTATCTTGAATTTATCTGCTTTTATATCTCCCAGCTTCACCCTTGTGTAAAACACATTGTCACAAATGGAACAATGCTGTAGTTTCCTAATTCACCTCCCAACTCCAGCCCATTCTCTGCTTGGTACTCCGAGTTGACTTTTCCTTTCAAAATGCAAACTGGTCTCCTGCCACTGCCCAGCTTAAAACCCTTCAAAAGTCCTGCCGAAGTGAAGAGACAATCCAGACTTCTTCCTATGACCAGGTGCCTTGCAAGGTCTGAACACCTGCCTACTTCTCCAGCGGTGCCACAAGCTGGCCAGCCCATTGCTCCTATTCTCTGGCTCCAGAGACCTTTTGAGACTTCCTTGATAGCCCCAAATTCTTTTTCATTGTGGAAGCTTTTTACTTACTGCTTTCAGTATCTGAATATTTTTACCCTTGGTTTATAAATGACTGGTACTTCCTTATTCTTTAGGTCTTCACTTAAAATTACCTCCTCAGCAAGACCTTCTTCTACCACTGTTCTAAAATAAGTATCTCACCCCCAATATCACAAACCTCCTTGCTAATACTATCAGTTCATCCTGGTCATTCAATTCTTAGCACCCACACAAGCTATAACTACTTACTTGTTTACTTGCACATTGCCTAACTCATCAATAGAACTCAGATGCCTTGAAGGTAGGGATTGTATTCCCTTTGTATCTCTAATTCTTAGCATATGCCTGGCACATAGTAAATGTTCCATAAATATTTGTTAACTGAATGATGAAGTGAATGAATTCCTAAAGGCCTGTGTCAAATGCTTGTTCCTGGTCCATAATGTCTCTTCTGATTTTTCCCAACCAGAAATGATGTCTTTGTCTGAATTCCTGTAGCTCTTTACTGTACCTCCTTTATAGCTCTTGTATGCTGTCTCTTAGCATTACTTGTAGGTTCATTGCATCCTTCTCATTCCTCAGATTCCTGGATAGTATCCTTGTATCCTCCAGCTGTGTCTGGCACAGAATAAGTGCTCAATAATTCTGATTGACTTGATTTGAATAACTGAAAGAGCTTTCACTAGAACAGGCACCTAAAAAAGTTGTTAAAGAGGATTATTTAAAAACAAAACCACCACAAGCACTGAACTCCTTGCCCAAAATGGGCACATTTCCTGGCCATTTTAGCAGTCTTGGAGAACAGCCTAAACACTGATCTCCACTGATCCAAACCGGCTTCATTAGACACTCCCTGGGCCTGTGAGATGGATGGCGTGTGAGCAGAGACCTGACAGGCAGGGAGAAAAGATCTCCGCCTCCAGGTGCTCCTCCACTGGTCCTGGCCCCAGTTGATGGTCCTGCCATAGAAACTTTTAAGGAAGAAACTGCCGTAGGCATGAGGACTGAACAGTGCTCCTTTTCCTGGGCCTTTTAAAAGTTTCCCCCAATTGAGGACTAAGGCTGGATATATGTGCGTAGGTGGGATTGCAGTAAAGACTTGGGCAAGAGGAAGGTATTAATATTTGTCCTGGCCAGCACACTCAAATGTGAGTGACTGTGACCACTTTGAGTTTGTTTTGTTTCATCTGTAAGAGTAATAATACCTACTTGACAAGGTTGTTGTGAAGATAAAATGGGAAACGGAAAAAGTTCGATTGAATGTTATGTGTATACACATGTGTGCATATGGCTCGTGCATATGGCTCATGCATATGAGGGAAGCGTGTACTTGCTGTGCGCTTTGACATGGTAAGTGAACAACAAACAAAAGGATGTGCACACAGAAGAGAATGCAATTGGAACCTTGATCTCAGCGTGGACAGTGGTGACATGCTAAGTTAATGTTAGTTTGTGGAAAGAAGAGTTCTACATCCTTAAAGTGGCAAACAAGGTGAAATTTTCTTACTCAAGTCAGGAATAAGATCAAGTTTAGTCTGAGGCAGACTGATGGACAATATCAGAAAAGTTATAATTTCCTTTTTAAAAGATTTTTGATAGCCAGAGTGAGGGATTTCCATTTGTAGATCTAGAAGCCTTTTCTGATCAGTCTCCATTATTTATTAAATTAACTTGGGAAATGGATAATTAATTAGTATCTGAAACTTGAAAGTCTTGCCAGATGCTATGTTCCTGGCCCAGCAAAAGAGGGGCCAAATTACATTACGATGGTCATTTTTATGTCTGTCTTTCTGATAATTAGTTCCTGCACACAGGTGTGGAAAACAGATGATGTGTAGACCAAACCATGTCTAATAGAAACTCATTGAAAGTTCAGAAGTACCTGAAACATACAGTTTTTTTTGTCCTTGTAAATGGGATATGACAAGTTCACCTGTGGACCAAATGAAATAAATGCATGGAAACCCACAAAGGCATCCATTTGCTGAAGAATTAGCCCCATAATAACCTGACCTCCATTTTCAGATGTTTCTAGAACTTTATCTGTGGGCCTTGTGTTTCTTTGTCTATATAAACAGTATTTTCTTCATTCCTTCCTTACAAATGTGCAGGAGATCTAAGAAGAAAATCAAAACTAAATGAAAAAAACCACACACAAACCCCCAGAAACTCAAATATGTACAAGGAAGGATAATGAATGGAATTTGAGATAAATCTGTCACAATGATAACTGTCATTTAAAATAGCTGTCTTGAAAGTTTTGTTGAACATGGTGTGTGGATTGGCCAAACACTGTGATTTTTTTAGTTTCTTCTATGATTGTAAGTCGTGAAAAATAATGCATATATTTGCTTTGTTGTTAATGAAAGCTTATTTTAAAAGGATACAATAAAGAGAAGGAGATTTGCTGGGAAAAATGGTCATCTTCCCTGACATTGCATACTATTCATATAAAAATAAACGCAGCAAAATGGCAGGAAACTAATGCAACTGCAACAAGTTCCAGAACATTAATATTTCAGCGAATCCTCCCCAACAATTTATTTGTTTCTTTTCTCCCCCGACCTCCAACAGTTCCTTTTGTGGCACGGTGGCACAGGGCCATTTATTAGAGGAGGCACTTTATTAGATGAAACAATGGAGTTTCACCTGAGCAGAGACCCACACAGTCTCTGAGTGAGGACACATTTTGGTAACGGGAAGAGGTCATTTTGCCACGAGGCATATTAAAGATAACTGAGTGTTGATACAGCACAGAGTATCTCTGCTGAAGGGTTTTAACCCTCTTTAGCAATGAGCAGATCATCTCGTGTAAAGACAGGGCAGAGTTTTCTGAAACCTTCCCTGGAGCTTAACGAATGGATTTGAGCGTGCTTATAAAAATGGCCGCACAAATATTTCTCTTTGCCCTCTTCAGAGCATGCTAATAACAGAAAGGCTCTTTGAAAACAATATTTTTATCTGCACCTCAAATTCATCCATACCCATTAGCTGCTCAATTAGGTGAAACAAACTTTAAGTTGCATGCCAGGGGCTTAATTTAATTTGCCTGGGATAAGCAGTTGGCTATAACTGTGACACCCTGTGTTTTTAGAAATTAAACAAGAGTATTGAAGCAAAATCTCTTAAAATACAGTGTGGAAATGGAAGCAGACCATAGTTCATATTGCGTGGGAAATTAAGAGATTTAATAGCCAGTGTGCAGATACGTTAGTCACAGCCCCCCCGATGTTGTTGATATGACACACGCTGTGTGTTTTTTCACTCTGGTGCTGTGGATTCTAAAGCAGAGCAACTCAAGTGACATTAGTTCATGGAGACAAAAGAAGCTTTTCATTTGATTGTGGCTGGGTGGGTGTTTTGTTCAGGCAAGAACAGAGCAAAAGAAAAATTGTCTTTATAAAACCTTAGCCTAATGGATTTTTTTATTCAAAAGGTAAATTCTATTAAACTACTTTTCAGTTGTCATATAATTTACTTAAGCATTTCTGCAGAGCAAAATATATTTGGCCTAAATGCGAAGGGGAAGAAATGATTTAACTTTGCAAGAAACTGTTCGCTCTTAATCATTTGAAATAACATCCAAGACACAATTCTTATAAAAAGAAAAGTTAGGAAGTTGCTTCTTTGTAGCATGTAAAAGAAGTATATTTAGATATTCAGCACCCCTCTAGAAAAATAGGGGACTCAGTGGCAAAGCCTATTTCCATTGTGTATCACTGACACGTGCTGTGTGGGAGATCGGGGGGAACATGGACAGGGCATCAGAAGCTCAGGGTTAAGCCCTGGCTTTGACACTGACGTTAATACATTCAGGTGAGAAGATGTGCAGCAAGGGTCCAAATGAGAGCTGTGAAGTAGAAGAAGAAAGAGAAGTAGATTGAGAGAAAATTCGTAAGTAAAGAGCAAAGGTGCCTAAAAGTAGAGTTTAGACAAAGAAACATGGGCTACATCTGATGAGATGCTGGCCCAAGAATGGACAAGATACTTTGGCAGTGGAAAATGTGGAGTCACCTGGAGATGGGTGGAGTCTCCTACTTTGACCCTCGCTGCAGTGTGTACCTTCTGTTGACTGTCCCCACTGTGCAATCTGTGACAGGGTGGAATTTGTTACACATCCCTGTGGGGTCAGGAGCAGGGAGGGAATCAGTAAGAATGACGGCAATGGGTTGATGACTGAGTCCCCTGCCAAGCCTGGTAGATGGGAACCGTCCACACAGTGGCCGAGAGTGATGAGGTGATAATTGAAGAGACAGAATAAAAAGAACAGAAAACCACTGGGTGTTCAGTGCCCAGAGCTTCTTGGCATGCTGGATTTATCCTGCAAGAAAAAGAAATAGAGGGAATAGATTGGCTGATTATCTCTCATTTGTAGACTTACTTGCTTAATTGCCGATAAGGGAGAGAGGCTGCTTGCAGGTGAGTTGCCAAAGTGAATAAACAGGAGTTGTGTTAAGAAATTAACAAAAGATAAATTTCAGGCAACTTTCTGGAAAACACAGTCTGGTGATAAGATCCACTGGACTGTGAAAAAGCCTTTCTGTGGAAAGGAGAGGGAGGGGTGCCATCATTTAAGATATTTAAAACATGACTAGCTAAGGCATCTGCTGGAATCTTATCCAGAAGGGAAAAACCCAGACCTGGCAAGAGATGAACTAGCTGATGTCTGGGAGCTCTCACACATCTCATTCTTGATGTTAGAAAGTTGTGGTCAAATCCCTGAACATTTTCACAAGCACATTTAAGACTGGGAGCTGTGTGACTCATTAGTCATTCCAGCAATCTCTGGGAGGCAGTGCCAGCTGTGGAATTTGGAGCAGATGTGGCAAAACAGCAGAAACCACCTTTTGGATTCATATCCTCTTGTCTCTCACTCTGGTTTTATCCTTGGAAGAATCTGAACATATTTTTAAAGGGCAAGTTAGGTGGTGATAGAGTTAAAAAAAAAAAAAAAGAAAAGAAAAATCTGTTTAAGACAGAAAGCTTCCAACTTCCTAATTTATATTAAGCGGAGAAGAATTGTAAATGCCCAAATTGAAGTCATTTAGACTGTGTCTTGATCTGATTGTTACAGGACTGTGCCCAGCCCAGAATAATTGTCAACTGCTAATTATGCATTTGAGTATTAGGGCCAACAAATTGATAATTCTAGACCATCTTCCCTCTGCTGTCTGTATGTTTCTAGCCTGTCCCTTGGCAATTTGCTAGCAGAATAAGCTATATCCTTGATAAGACTGCCATTTGAGAAGAAATGTATCTGGAAGGACTGGCAGAATAGTAGGGATAGGAGTGCTCCCTTGATAAGTCGTAAAGACCATCTGTCAGCTCTGAATCTCTAGTCTAGGCTGATCGGGGAAAAGACAGGTGCAGATTGAAGTAGAAAACACTTTTTTTTTCGAATGAATTTATCAAAAGTTTGCCTTACTTAGTTTCCACAAGATACTAAACCAGTGGCTTTGAATCATCCCTGAGAGTGGCGTTTCCATTGCCTGAAGCTGACACATGTGTTGTGTGGAAAAGCAGAAAGAAGCATGGATAGAGCATCAGAAGCTCAGGGATGAGTCCTGGCTTTGGGTGACTTTGGACAAGTCACTTGGCCATGTTGTTTTAGCTTCCTGGTACGTGAAAAGGTGCAAGAAACAATACCTGTCTTTCATATATAGCTCACAGGGTTGTCTTTATTAAGCGAGAAATAAATGGAAGCAATTAGTATATTTTCTTCTGAAAGAAAAGTACTTGGATTAGAAAAATTTGTCCTATCAAAAGCCAATTTTTTTGTGTTAGGAATAATCCAATTCCACTCTTGTAGTTAAAATAAACCCTAACTTATTGCTGATTTAATTATAATAATACACATTGTATGCCTCTGTCAAAACATCACATGTACTCTAGAGAGAGAATTAAAGATGGCGGACGAGTAAAGCCGCCAGCCAGAGTGTCTCCGCAAAAAAGACAGATTTTAGAAGAAAGCGGGAGAATTAAGCAAGCAGACAAGTATACATCGGACGAGGGTCAGAAGGAGGGATACCT
>CAUYRT010025100.1:0-21780 GCA_963574885.1 Lepilemur ruficaudatus | reverse complement strand
ATTAAAGAGGCCAAAACAAATAAATGCAAAATATGATTCTGAATTTGATTTTGAACTAGACTTTTTTTCCTTTGGCCAAAAAGGACATTAGTGAGACAATTGATGAGGTCTAAATAAGGGCTATAAATTACATAATAGTATCATATTAATGTTAATTTCCTAATTTTGAGAATTGAATTAGGGTTGTATAGAATCTTTGTGTTTAGAAAACAGACATGGAAGTAGTTAGAGTAAAGGGACATTAGGTCTGCAACTTACTCTCAAGTAGTCACCCCCTACCCCACCCCCAAATATTAATTGTAAAAGCTGTCAGAATCAAAATGGAATCACTAATGTTAAGAAAACCCTGACAAATAGAGCCATGGAGGACCATAAAGAGAGAGTTCTCATGCTTGTATGTGTAATGTGTAATAACAAAAAAAGACCCTACAAAACCCACAACCTTGCACAAAGGCCATCACCACCTTATATAAAAAAAATAGTTCTACAGGACATCTGCTCAGCAACTTCCTGTCCAACCTCAGACCGACATCACCCTTGTTATTGATCTTAGTAGACGCAGATAATTATTTCAAAATAATTACGTAATTCTCCTTATTTTTTCTTTTAAAAACCTTTGCCTTCCAGTATCTCCCTGCATATGCACATGGTTTACTATGGCATGCATATTCCCGTGTTCTATTCACAAATAAACTTCTTTTAGAGAGCCTCTCTGTTATTTAGGTTGACACGTAAATAATATGTATATGCAAAGATAAAGCAAACAGGGTAAATTGTTACCATTTAGAGAATCTGGGTAATCTTTACACTTTTTTAGTTTATAATTTTTCTTGAAGTCTGAAGTTAATTAAAAATACAAAGGTATATATGTGCTGTCATCTAGATACCATCCTTATGAGCAAGGCTATTTAATCAAATAGAACCAGATCATCTAACAATTTCACCAGAAATATGATTACAACAGATATTTTTGTGTTTTTGGCAAGCCCTTACTAAGGACTTGTACGACCGTAAGAAGGACACGGGCCAATACTTGCATTCTGCTCTTGAAATTTCATGTAATGCTCCTCTCCCTGTCTACTCTGCACCCACTAGCACGGCAAGATGGTATACCTCTCCTCTTTTTCTTCAGATCCGGCCTTGTCAGCCTGTAAAGGTAAATTGTTTCTTCCTTGCCTCTGCAAGTAAAGTGAACCCAGGAGATGAAGATAGTTGAGAACAGAATATTCCTCTTTGACAGTTTATAAAGGAGGGCTCAGAGCAACTGAACATTATCATTACTTAAGTCTCTCTTATTTTCAACAAACAGTATCAGTAATACTTGCCACCCTTTTAGAGTCTCAAATTTGTAAGTCTAGCACCCTAGAGATTGCTCCTTCATTGTATTTTATGGGCCGTTAGGACAATCTGCTAAAAAAAAGGAGGAGGATTTCAACCACAGGCTATTTTTTTTTATTGGATGAGTATTGAGTAGCTATTATTTTATATCTAGAAAGAAATACTAGAAATATAAAATTAGGACTCACAGGAGATGATAATCTAAGTGAAGAACTACTGGTTTATTTACTTGCCACATGGTCTACCTCAAATTTTATTAACAGAAACTCTGCCCTGTTTTAATTATCATTCTTGGTAACTTTTGTTTCCTAGTCGTTGACAACTATGCAAATTTCAGTATGTTCATACTGCTTGTCGTTAAATTCATTGATATACTAAAATTTTCAATGTGATGCTATGAAAGTTTGATATGTCCACTTTCACTAAATGATGATCCTAATTTTTTGAAACCTCTCTTATATTGTGAATTTGGATAATCAAAAGTAAATCATATATTTTGGGAAAATCTTTGAGTTTATAGAAGAATAAGGCAAGCAAATAAAAAAATGTCAATTACCATGGATAGTGAATTGGTGGGTCAAACTCTTCTGCAAATGACTTTTATAGAATCTGGACAAACTATAAAAAGGCAATGAAAAGCAATCTAAAGCAGGTAGATATTGGAGGAGAGTTTACTTTCGATAAACTGTGACTTTTTTTTTCCTATGTATATTCTTCAACCTCCATAGCTCCTGAAGCAGAAAACCACAGCTTTATAAGCAAGAGGTGGCAGAGGACACAGTTCAGTGCTGGAAGAACACATGGAAAATTAGGAGAAAATGTTAGGAGCAAGAGAGCAGCAGGATGACTGAGACCCAGAATCTGAGTATAAACTCTGTCCAAATCCCTGGCTAACTGCTAAACTACTCACCCATGGGTAACACCTCAGGGAGACCAACAAAAAAGAAGAGAAAAATCAAACGAGAGTCTATGTTTGAAAGACAAAAATATACTGAATGAGATTTATAAGTTTGCTATTTTTTTTTTTTTTTGACTAAGGGTTCACAGCTCAGGCAGCAGAAAGCAGAAGCTTTACTTGCTTGAGGTATTGGAGGACAGCCTGAAACTGGAAGAACAGCTTGAAATTTAGGGGAAAACTCCAGAAGCAAGGAAACACAGAGAAGATGAGCCCAAAATATGAGTATAATTTCTGCCCCAATGCTTGGCTAATGGCTAGTCTACTTAGCAACAGAAAAGACACTTAGGGAGCAATGTTAAAAAGCAGAGTCTTGGAAGAAAAAGAAAAATCAGCAAAGAGAGCAGCAGCTATAGGGGACACACAAGTTGAAATTTGAAATTTGAGACCAGGCAAGTCAATTGCCTACTAGAACAAAAACCCAACAGTTCTCAGTAGAAAATAACAGAATTCAGAGTTGCTACAATATATTATCTACAATGTTCAGCTTTCAACAAAAACTTATTAGATATGCAAAGAAAAAGGAGCACAAAAAAGCTAGAGTGGCTATTTTCATATCAAAGACACTTTAAGACAAAATTATTACCAGAGACAAAGATATTCATAATGACAAAAGATACCACAATCATAAATATATATGTGCCTAATAACCCAGCAGAAAAATATATGAAACAAAAACTTACACAACTAAAAGGAAAAATAGACAAATTCACAATTTTTTGTTGATTTTAATAGCCTCTTCCCATAATTCATAGAACAATTGTAAAAAATCAGCACAGAAGAAGATGTAAATGATACTATCTCCTACAACCCCTTAGCTGATAATTAAAGAACACTACACACAATTGCAGAATGCACCATCTTTTCAAGTGCACATGGAACCTTCCCCAAGATAGGATATCTTCTGGACCATAAAAAAAAAAAAAAAAAGCCTTAACAGATTTTAAAAGAATGAAATCTTAAAGTATATATTTTTTATTTTAAAAGAATTAAATTAGAAATAATTATAATAGGACTTGTTTTTAGTTTCTAGCCCCTTAACCTATATTTTTCTTCTTGTTTTTTTCCTATTTTTATTTTGCTTTGAGAGGCAGTATAGCAGCCAGACTTCATGGGTTTGAATTTTGGCTCTGCCTCTTTCTAGTGGTTTGACTTTGGGTAAGTTCCTTAGCTAACTTATTTCATGGGGTTGTTGTAGTGATTAAGAATTGATATGCTGAAAACACTTAGGATAATATTATCCATAGAAAGTGCCAGGTAAGTGCTTGATTTTATTATTCAAAATATTTATCAATACCTGATATATTATGCATTTAGTTGTTAGTTTATTACCTATTATCCATTCCAATATAACCCCCCTAAAGGCAGAGAATTGGTTTTGTTCACAGCTGAAACTCTAGTGTCTAGAAAAGTACTGCCCAATGGAACTTTCTGTGATGATGGAAATGTTCTGTATCTGTACCATCTAATACAGTAGTCAGGAACCACATGCAGGTATTGAGCATTTGAAATGCAGCTAGCATTACCAAGGGACTGATTTTTAAATTTTACTTAATTTAAATTTAAATTTAAATAGCTACATGTGGCTAGTGGCCACTAGACTGGACAGCACAGACATTGTGGCACATCATAACAGGTACTCAATGAATTTTTGTTAAACAAATGAATAACTATCCACCATTTATTGAATGCTAGACATTTTGCCAGGCATGGTGCTAAACATTTTATATATATTATGTCATGTAAACCTCTCAAGCAAACTATGAGGGAAGTATCACCATTCCAAATATACAGATGAGAACATTGAGGCAGAAAGATTATAATTTGTCATAGCCAGTTAACAGATTAGAATCCAGCACTTGGCCAATGACGGTGACCTGCATTGGACTCAGATTTGTCACAATCCTTTGCTTTCAGAGTATCAAACTGCTAGTCCTTCTTCCAGGACATGGGAATACCTTCCCAACACCCTTTCTGTGCCACATCCAGCTCTCATGCTATCCAGCCTTACATATATATTTTTTCCAGCATTCCTAATGACAGATTCCTTGAGAGTAGGATCCACATCTTATTCTCATCTATAGTGTTGGCACTACGTCAGAACAATTCTTCAGTAAATGTTGGTTGAAAGAATAGAGAACGAATGGATGCTCAGGTAGATGGATGTAAGGTTGTAAGGGAACTTAGTATTTACTATCAACTATACTAACATAAACAAGAAGAAATTATATGAGCATTTACTGGCTTTAATGCTTTATCTTTTGACCCTGAACAGACCTTTTAGAGCAGGTGTTGGCAAACCAGATAGTAAATATTTTAGGCTTTGTGGGTCTTAAGGTGGGTCTTGCGTGATAGCAGCCACAGACAATACGTAAATGATGATCATTACAATAAAACTTTATGATCATCAAAATTTGAATTTCACACAATTTTCACATACCTCGAAATAGTCTTCTTTGTTTTTTTTAACCATTTAATATTGTAAAAATCATTCTTAGCTTGCAGGCTGCACAAAACTAGGCAGCAAGCTGTAGTTGCTAACCTGCGGCCTAGACAGGCAATCTGACCCAGAATTGGAAGCAATAAAAAAAGCGGTAAAATCGTGTGGCGAAAACCCTGGGAAGAAGGGAACGGCCGGGGTCGAGTGTAGGTAGCTGTTATTTTACTTTTCTTTTGACCCTCACATTTTCCTCCCCTGGATCGTTCCATATCTTTTTCCTATTTTGCTCTTCAGGGACTGTTCTCAATCAAGATGCCTATTTTTTCATACCTCCAGTGTTCTCTCTCTCAAGACCATTTGAGTTTAAATAGAAGGTTTTTGGAAGACTGAAAAAACATTCAGGACCTAAAGGAACAGCTTTCTCGTGAAGCGCTTACAGGCATTGAGAGAGAACGTCTCATCGGTGCGAATAAATCTCTCTGTGCCCACCTGATGAAAAATATAACCCCGGCTTCTACGTCCATCACAAAAGAAACAGGCTTCCTGTTTGCACGACTTGGGGGCGACCACTGCTTTTCCCTCGCTGCCCATCAGTCGGCGCCTTTTGCCGTCCTTTTTCCCCAAGCCAGCTTCGGGGGCCGTGGTCGCTCCGCAGCTCGCAGGTCACATGGCCTGCCTGGGCGAGGGGAGCCCTGCGCCCGAGCCGCGCGGCGGGAGGAGGTGAGGCTTCGGTACGCGCCCAAACCGCGCTGCGCCCGCTCCTCCCGGGCTCGGGTGATGGCGCCTCCACCGGGATCTGCCAGCATGCCAGCCTGGGCGACACCGGAGGCGGCCCCCGCCGTGCGCCAGGGGCAGAGCTGACCTCTCCCACCGGGTAGGTTTCCGCTGCGCACGATCCGCCCCAGCCCTTCTGGCTCGGTAGTCCGAGCCCTGGAGAGACACCGGAGCAAGGGGATGAGGTTTAGGGGTGGCCGCAGCTGGCACGGGGAGAGCAGCTGCGGGGGCGGAGGGAGGGACGTTGCAGAGGGCCTGTCCCCGGGCGGTGCGCCCTGGGCAGGCGGGCTTCGCTGCGGCCGGCCGCTTCCTGCCGGAGGACTGCGAAGACCCCGAAGGGCGTCCGCGCGGGGATGAATGAGTGTCGTGGCAGGGGCGCCTCCCCACCTCTTGCCCGCGCCAGCCGCGCCGCGGGGCCGACGGAAGGACGCGAGCCCGGCGCGTGAGAGCCTGGGTAAGACCCCCGCCGCGCCGAGCGGGGCCCAAGCGCCTAAGGGCCCATCGCCTAGGCCGCACGCAAGCCGCGGACCCTCGCCGCCCGTCCACACCTTGGGCAAAACGGCGCGCCGAGAGCGCGGCTGCAGCCTTGGGTTTCTGCGGGCGACCTCGCAGTCGGGGGGCCAGGAGAGGGGGACCGGGCAGACGGAGGCGACCCTCTTAGCATCTGGAAAGACCAGCCAGCCGAAGGGAAGCAGCGCAGCAATGGAGACGGTCAGCCTCCGAGTACAGGTGGGGAAACTGAGGCTTGAGCGCGGCAGGGACTGCCCAAGGTCAGCAGCAGACACTAGATCCAGGGCTGTGGTCTGTCCGCCACCTTTCTCTTTTCACGAGGGAAGGATTAAGTCCACCTGGGCGTGTCTCCCCCTCTTTCTGGCCCTTGGGCTCCGGCGTCGCTAGTGCCGCACTGCGCCCGCGGTGTCTTGAGGTGTGAGCTCTTGCAGGGTCCTTGTGTCCGGCATCTCCTGATCAGTCCAGGCTCTCTGCGGGCGACCGCAGGGCGGCTCCAATGATGATCTCACTATGCAGACCATTAGCAAAAACCTGCGGGTGTGTGCGCTTGTGCACGTGTTTGTATTTCCCCAAGAAAACTAATCCTGGTAAGGGGAAATAGCTTTTTTTTTAGGGGTGCATTTCTAGAATGCTCTGCACCTGGTACTTTATGAGGTGAGAAGAGAAAAAACTGTGTGTCCAACACCTAACATGAGTAGACTTATTAGAATTTTTTAAGGATAAGCATATTACAAAACATTCAGGAAACAGAAAATGTAAAGGAGAAAATAAAGATGACTTAAAACTTCAACTTCTAGATGGTTGAGATTGTATACATGTCTTCAAATGTTCTCTACATACACACATTTTAAGTTTTAAATCAATTAACATGGACAGAAAATGGTATCTTGTCTTAATTTGCATCTCTGATTACCTGTAGGAATTAACACCTTTTCCTTTGTGTATTAGCCTTTTGCATTTATGTGGGTGAATTGACTGTTAATTCCTTTGTCCATATTTCAACTGGAGTATCTTTATCTTCCTGCTTTTTAAGCACTTTTTATGTATTATACATTAAAGTAGTAATCCTCTGTCATATGTCTCACCAAAGTGAGCATTTCTTGGCAATTTTTACTAGTTCTAATCCCAAATGATCTTTAGAATACTTTGGTCAATTTTTTATTGTGAAGGTGGTTATAGGACTGTAAAAATTTGATAAAACTCATCAAAATACACATTTAAATGGTGCATTTTATTGTATGCAAACTATACCTCAATAAAGTTGATTTTTTAAAAAGCCAAGAAAATCATGACGCTCGGTAATGAGAATCTGCCTAACTGGATAGTAAAACCTATTTAAAGCTTTCATAATTAAAACACCATGGCGCTGGCACCACAATGCACAGATAAATAGATGACAAAATTCTACAAATGGATGCAAATATGTAATCTGATCTGTCATAACTATAACAATTTAAGTCAGGAATAAAAAATGAACTTAACAGGTGCCCTGTCACGTTGACCATCCCAGTGCATGGCACAAGACTCAGTGTTTGTTGAATTGAATGTTTAATAACCATCATAAAAGCGATATATGCTCTTTGTAGAAGTGAAGAAAGCAAAACAGCAGATCTCCATCTTCTATACCCTTCATCCAATTATATTCCATATTAAAAATAAAATGGTCATAACTGTACATTTTTCTACAACTTGCATTGAAAATAGTTTGCATTTTTCCTTTAGAGACTATTTTAGTCTCCTTGGGCTGTTACAATAGATTAGCACAGACTAGGTGGTTTAAACAGCAGAAGCATTTATTTCCCTCAATTCTGGAAGCAGGAAGTTCAAGATCAGGATGCCAATATGGTCGGGTTCTGGTGAGGACCCTCTTCCTGGTTTACATGGCAGACAGCAGAGAGAGGAAGTGAGCTCTCTTCTGTCTCTGGAAGCTACACCCTCATCACCTAATTACCTCCCAAAGGCCCGATGTCTGAATACCAGCACATTGGGTATTAGGATTTTGACATGAATTTTGGGGGGATACAAACATTCAGTCCATAGCAAAAACCTAGCTAAGACTTCTTTTATGTTGGTATATTTAAACCTTCCTCTCTTTAATGTCTCCATAGCATATCCTTGTATGATTACCTCAAAGTCTCCCTTTTGCTAGGCATTTTGTTTGCCAGAAGTTTGTCCCTCCTTCCTCCCTCCCTCCCTCCATTCCTCTCACCCTTTCTCTCTCTTTCTATTACAAACAAAATTGCAGTGAAAATTTCTTACCCATCTTTGGTAGCATATGTTGGCATTTCTGCAGGGTAGATTCTTAGAACTAGGATTTTTATGTTAAAGGGGACGCACATATAAAATTTTTATAGATACTGCCCTAACTTTTCCTCCAAAGATTACATCAGTTTATATGAAAGTGCCCATTTGTTGAACCATGCTACTCCCTCTTGAAATAAATTGAATTGATATTATGTTAAATATAGAGATTAATTTCAAGTCTTTCCGGCTGGGAAAATGTTATTTTTCTCTGCTTATTAATGACTTTTTAAATGTCCTTCAGTAGAATTTTATAGTATGTGTATATATTCTGCATATTTCTTAAATTTATTCCGGTATTTTAGTTGTTTATTGTTTTCCATTTTGACTGGGATCTTTTATCCCATAATTAATTGGTGATTGAGTATATGAAAGCATTTATTTTTTATATATATATGTAGTGTATGTATATATATGGCATATGTGTATATGTATATATATACTTGCTATATATATTATACATTATTTTTACATATTCTGTTACCAACCATGTTCTTTCTATAAGTCTATAAGCCATTTCTAATGGCTTTTCAGTTGATTTTCTTGGGCTCCAAATCTGTGCAGAGGCAGAAGTACGTATTGGTTGAGGACATGGGTCTGGAACCAGTCTGTCTAGATTCAAGTTTTGCCACCCCACTTAAAAGCTTTGTTAACCTTGGTTACAAGTTACTTGTGCCTTAGGTTTTTCAAGTATAAAATGAGCTTAATAGGAAGATTTCTCATAGGCTTTTTGTGAGGATCAGTCGATGAGATGCTTAGAACAGTGCCAGGCACATAAATGCTCAGCAAGCATCTACAAATAATCCATACATTATGTTATCAGGCTCTTTGATACTCACAATTTTATAGTTGAGGAATTGAGACCCATAGAAGTCAAATGACATAAAAGGGCCATTTACTTGGTCTTCTATACATTGAGCCTCTTCTATGCATAGAATGTTGTGCTGAGTCTGTAAGAGACACTGAAGATAAATCAGACTGAATTCAATAAAAAGGGATTTAAAAGTCCAATTGGGGTCTGGTCAAGGGCCATAAATAAAGCCATGGCAGCAGGCATCATGGAAACAATATAGGTTTTGAAATTTTTCCTGTGTTTGAATTTCCTGCTTTCATCTTGGTAGCATCTGTTTTTTCATCTAAATGGGATTAATTCCATTGCTATTTGAAAGTTGCTATTTTGGTCAGAAGAAATAGACGCAAGAGTCTAGCACAATACTGGGATATGTTGAGTACTGCCTTAATAAGTTGTAGCTATAGATAGATGCAGTCTAAAGTAGGAAGTGAAAAATGAATGCCCTGGAGGAAGTGTTCATGTAAAGGATCCCAGTACTTGAGGGAGAAAAAAAGAGATTATTTCTGATTGGAGAGATCAGGGTTGGCTTTTGGAAGAGGTGCCTTTTGAGCTGATTCTTGATGGTTGAGTTGGCCTGTGTGAGGAGAAGAAATGTGGTTAGAAAGATAGTTGGAACTGGATTGTGAAGAATCTTGGCAAAGAATTTGGACTTTATGTTACAGTCATTGAAAAATCGTTGAATAGTTTTACAGGAAAGAGTACGTGTTGCGATGCTTACGAGTTTCAGATGGATGCTGATCATGTAAAACATGACCATCATGTGCACAGTGTTTTATGCCTGACAAAGGGCTGTCATAGCCACCGTCTTTTTTCATCTTCACAAAGTCTCTATAAATGAGAAACATTTTATTTTCCTATTTTGCAGAGACAAAACTGGCTCAGAGAACTAAATGATTTCTTTATACAAATTGATTAATTAGTGAGTGTTGGGACCAGAACTGGACCCAGATCTTTTGGCTTCTGTTGCTTATTCTGGAGGTCAGAAGCTCAGGTAGGGGCCGGTGGCAATCAGCTGCCCTGGTGGAGGTGAGGAGAAGGAACTAGGGCATGGCAGTGAAAGAGGCATGGCATTGGGATGGGGAGGAGAAAAGAGAGGCATAATACTGGTATTGGGAAGTGACTGGATGGAAGTAAGAAGTCCAAACTTACTAATCTTTTGGACCCAGGTGCCTGGGAAAGTGGTGGTGCCATTCAGATAGGAGAGCGGACTTGAGAAGCAGGGACCGTTCTTTTCTCCTGACACTTAGCCAGGTCTGTGCCTCCCACACCCCGTAATTCCTTTAGTTTAATTTTCAAAAGCCGCACAAAAATAATAACTGTCATTGTCACTTCATTTATTCATCCAAGCCCACATTCGCGTTCATTTCTCAGTGTCTTTGTCCTTTACTGTCTTCCCTAAGCCCTTCACCTGAGACGTAATAACAGGCAGAATTCAGTTTAGAGAATGGTTGTGTTTCGAAGTCCATGTGCACGGCATAGATAAGAACGCAGTAAACATTGTTCCATAGAATTGGGGCTGTAAGGTATGGTTGTCACTAGGCCAACTCACATGTTAGTCCGTCCACAGTGTCACCGGAGCATGGGCCTGAGCCTGTAACATCACAGGTGACTGTATAATTCTGGGAAAAGGCAACCAGAGGGATAATGTAGAAATAGTCCTCCTCCTCCTTTTTTCTTTCTTTCTTTTTTTTTTAGCAGATGCCAAATCCAAAGCATAGCCCTCCTTCTGTCTCACTCCCATGACTGAGCTGGGAGTAAAGAACTTCCCCCAAACGACCAGTGAAAATCCGATGTTTTCACGTGTTCCCCTATGGCCAGTTGTCTTAAAACCAGATCGGGAAAATGAAATAAATTATAGGTGGCATTATTTTAAAAAGCAAACAAGAACATATTTTTGAATGTTTACATAACTCAATGTGGCCAGGTATTTGGCAAACCAGTCATCTAATTATTGAATGAAGGATCCGATCCCAGCTCCTATAACCCAAGCTGGGTGTGGTAGATTGCATTATTATTTAAAATATTTTCTGCCCCTCCCTGAGAGACAGATATTTCCCCAATCATTAACTTCAGACTTGACCGTGTGTCTCTTGGTACCCTCTTCTTGCAGGGAAATTACATAATTCTGCTCTCTTAAGCTCAGGAGGTATTATGTGACTTGCTCTGGTCCATGAAATGTGAGTAGAAATGATGTGTCACTTTTGAGCAGTAGCTTTGAGAGCTAGCTTGTGGTTCACTATCTTTCTTTTTTCTCTCTGCCACAAAACCAGCAATGTTTAAGAAAAAATGCAGTTCCATCTGCGTGGGTCCTAGAGTACAGAAGACATGGAACAGAGGCACAATTTACCTGTAAATGGACGAGTAACATGAACAAGAATCAAACCTTAGTTCTTATAAACCACTGAGATTTTAGAAGCCTGTCCTGATTCATACAGTGTATAATGATGAGGGCGTGGGGCTAAGTCTAATGCCCTGCGAGCATTCTAGAAATTTTCCATACTCTCTGAACAGATTGCTGAATGCTTTCTATTGTCTTGAGTATTTAGAAATTGGCCTGTTGCCAATTGAATCCTTTCTATTGAATTTTCACTTTCCTTCTCCCCTACTCTGTGGGAGGAATAATTTTCCCTGCCCTATGGCTTTGGCCAAAGGCTGGTGAGTGCACTTAATTTATGGCATACCTAAATAAGAATGTAAAAATACCTGTGTGTTTTGATGTGGCCTCTTATGCAAATTTCTATCCAACATAAGAGCACACCCAGGTGCCTGTTTGTTTTGCACCTTGATGTTCAAGGAGAGGCATGTGGAATGACCTACTTCCAACCTACATTCTGGAGCCGAGTCCAGCTGAGCCACAGCTATCCACAGATCTGTGTGCAAGAAATGCATGTTATTATTGTAAGTTGTGAAGATTTGGGGCTCTTCATCACCCCAGTAAGAGGCGATCAATGTAGGCAGGGCCCTGTGTTCTCTGAACTGATCGTCAGTAGAACAGCAATCTCACAGCCATATTTTTAAAGTAAGGGACTTTGTGAGATATTAATGATTTTATTGCCCCTAGGAATGAAAATGACCTCGAAGTAAAGGCCCTTTTTATGTCAATACTAGGTACTTCCATTTCTTTCCCACCTGCCTTAGCAGTGATGGCACATATTATATGCCTGGCATTTTCCAAGCTGCCTGCCTTATCTTGTTGACTCTATTTAGTTCTATTCTATAGGTGGGTACATCTCCCTCCCTTGGGGAATAGGAAGAGCACGGAGAATAGTGTGAGGAGGAAGCCACTTCAATGCCTCCTTTCCCAAGACCAATGCACCAGGAGTGTGAGCTCAGCCCAATACCAGTACTTGGCTTCCAGTAGTAGTGATGTGGAGCTGGAGAGGCCACGTGGGTGTGCAACCACAAGATTTATTAACTCCATTGACTTGAGCAGATTAGAAAAAAATGCATGCAGTCTGTCCTACCCTGAAAGTTCACAAATCAGCAAGCATAGGGTTGTATTCTATTCAAACTTCTCCTTGCCCCGTTCCTTCTTTGGGTATTATCCAGATCTCTTACTAGTACTAGGATAGTCTGTCTCACCTCTGGCGTCCCACAGTACAGCCTGCTTCTGTTGCTGAAATGAAACTTATTTCTCTGCTTCCTTGAATTGCCATATCATTATATTAATAGTATAGATGTTTGGTATTCTACAAAACTGTAGAGGGCTGGGTAGGCTAAGCTAATTGCTATAATAAACAAGTCCAAAAATCATTAGTGGCTAGACACAGTGGTTTAAGTATTGCTCACAACAGTCTACTCTAGGGAGGGCACTGTGAGGTTGGCAGTGGGAGGGGCCTCTGTCGTTCCATGCAGTCATTCAGGGACCCAGGCTCTTGCCATCTGATGGTGGTTCCACCCTCCTCTGGATCTACCGAGGCTCTCCATTCATCTGGCAGATGGGGAAAGAGAAAGTTGAGACTGCGCATCTCTTCTCAGCCACCTTGGCTTAGCTGTCACACCTGTCACTTTGCTCACAAGCCTGTCACATGACCCCACCTGGAAGGAGGCAGGAGAGGAAAGGAGGTCTTTCTGTGTACCCAAGGGGAAAACATGGGTATGAGAGCACTGGCTGACTCTGGACCACCACAACCTCGTACGGTACCTGGGCAATCCTCCCTTCATTATAACTCACAAGCTAGATAGTTTTCTTCCAAATGTATGCAAACTTATGATTCTGAGGCAAGAGGTTACTTTCTGTACTATAGACACCATTTAGTTTTGCATTGACCTTATTAGTTTTATACTGGCTTTATCCTTTTAATTCTGTTTTTTGATACAAGTCTGTTTTCTGATAGAACATTAGACCTACTTACTCCTAAAATATATTTTTGAGTTTGGACATATGGATGTATTTTAATGGAATTTTTACACTGCATTATTTTACTCCCTAACACATTTAATATTCACAGTAACTCTATGAGACAGGTATTATTACTATTTCCTTTTTAGAGTTGAAGAATCCAAGATGTAGAGAGGTGAAAGTGACTCCCCACCAAGTGAGAGGCAGGGCTGGGATTCACAACAGCATGTGCCTGACCTCAGGCCTGTGCTCTGACTCGTCACATCCGCAGCATTCCTTTCTGGACCAGTCTGGGGGCAACTGTCTCTTCTATCTCCACTTCTGGCTACCCCTTCTCTCCCTCGTTGAAAAGCTACTTGTGGATCTTCCTTCAGTTGTTTCCTCCACTCCCAAAGTCTGGGGCTCTAGAATTTGCTTGCATATGGGAAATACTTTCTTTCATTGGTTCCCATGATAGTTCTATAAAAACAAAATAGGAGAACAATCAGGATTAAATTAATATGCAGTTTTAAGTGTGGTTGCATGAGATTAGAGAAATATGAATGGAAGATGACATTACATAACAGACATTTCAGGGAATCTTAAGTATTTCTTTTCTTGTTTGGGATGTGCAGAAGACAGAGTTTTTAGAAATTACTATGCACAGTTAATCAACAAGTATTTACTGTGCACATATGCTGGAACTTGCTCTAAATGTGTATATTTCCTCTGTGGCAAGCCTAGCTTTTTTGTGTCTGTTTTAAGAACCCATGTCTTTGTGGCTTCTGAATGGAAATAATGATCTTAACAGCCTACCTGGTGATTTTCTGACACATTGTTAACCTAACTAAGCATCTTTGGGCACGGAGACTTGGTTGGCTACACTGAGATCTTGTAACTTATAGAAATAAGAAAAGCATCCCAGAGATCATTAGCAGATACAACCAAAGAACAATTTACTGCAGAAAATACATTAACATCTCTAGGCCAGGCACGGTGGCTCACATTTGTAATCCCAGCACTTTGGGAGGCCAAAGCAGGAGGATCACTTGAAGCTAGGAGTTCAAGACCAGTCTGGTCAACATAGCAAGACCCGGGTTCTACAAAAATTGTTTTTAAAAAATTAGCTGGGCATAGTGGCGCATACCTATATTCCTAGCTGCTTAGGAAGCTGAGGCAGGGAGATCAGTTGAGCCCAGGAGTTTGAGGCTGCAGTGAGCTGTGATCACGCCACTATACTCCAGCCTGTGTGACAAAATGGGACCCTGTCTCTAAACACGAAAAGGAAAAGAAAACAAGAAAAAAGTCTCCAGTAGCTATACAACCTTGAATTAGAGTTTCTCGTTTGATATGTGCTGAGTTCAGTCCTTGGATTTTTTGTTTTAAAGTTATCTTTACCTTTCCCTATTTCCTCTCACACTTTAGGTTTGACTTGCAATGATTCCGGCCTAAGTTCCAGGATGATTTGTTCTTGGGACCAGACATGACCAAAAGTTGACCTCATGAGCACTTCGACCTCCCTAGCCGCCATGCTCCTCCGGAGGCTGAGACGACTCTCCTGGGGCAGCACTGCCGTCCAGCTCTTCATCCTAACGGTGGTGACATTTGGTCTGCTGGCCCCCTTGGCCTGTCACCGACTTCTGCACTCTTACTTCTATCTGCGCCATTGGCATCTGAACCAAATGAGCCAAGAGTTTCTGCAGCAAAGCTTGAAACAGGGTGAGGCTGCACTCCACTACTTTGAGGAGCTGCCCTCTGCCAACGGCTCAGTGCCCATTGTCTGGCAGGCCACCCCCCGGCCCTGGCTGGTGATCACCATCATCACTGTGGACAGGCAACCTGGCTTCCACTATGTCTTGCAGGTGGTGTCCCAGTTCCACCGGCTTCTTCAGCAATGTGGCCCCCAGTGTGAGGGGCACCAACTCTTCCTGTGCAATGTGGAGCGGAGTGTGAGCCATTTCGATGCCAAGCTGCTCTCCAAGTATGTCCCCGTGGCCAA
Source organism: Lepilemur ruficaudatus (assembly GCA_963574885.1). Taxonomy (NCBI): domain Eukaryota; kingdom Metazoa; phylum Chordata; class Mammalia; order Primates; family Lepilemuridae; genus Lepilemur; species Lepilemur ruficaudatus. The sequence goes on along the minus strand of CAUYRT010025100.1, from coordinate 6,289 downwards.
CCGCTACGAGGGCACTGAGGATGATTACGGTGATGACCCTTCGACCAACTCGTTTGAGAAAGAGAAGCAGGACTATGTCTATTGCCTGGAGTCATCCCTACAGACCTACAACCCAGACTATGTCCTGATGGTGGAAGATGACGCTGTTCCAGAAGAGCAGATCTTCCCAGTCTTGGAGCACCTTCTGCGGGCTCGCTTCTCTGAGCCACACCTCAGAGATGCCCTTTATCTGAAGCTCTATCACCCCGAGAGGCTCCAGCACTACATCAACCCAGAGCCCATGCGGATCCTGGAGTGGGTTGGTGTGGGCATGTTGCTGGGGCCCTTACTAACCTGGATATATATGAGGTTTGCAAGCCGCCCGGGGTTTAGCTGGCCTGTCATGCTCTTCTTCTCCCTGTACAGCATGGGTCTGGTGGAGCTGGTGGGTCGGCACTATTTCCTGGAACTGCGGCGGCTGAGTCCTTCCCTGTACAGTGTGGTCCCTGCCTCTGAGTGTTGCACCCCGGCCATGCTCTTCCCTGCCCCTGCGGCCCGCCGGACCCTCACCTACCTGTCCCAGGTTTACTGCCACAAAGGCTTTGGCAAGGACATGGCGCTGTACTCACTGCTGAGGGCCAAGGGAGAGCGGGCCTACGTGGTAGAGCCCAACCTCGTGAAACACATTGGGCTCTTCTCCAGCCTCCGGTACAACTTTCATCCCAGTCTACTTTAGGGTGCCAAGAAAAGCTGTTCTGAAATTGGCCACTTCTTGGAGATTCAAATCTCGAGCTCTTTATTTAGACGTGGTTGCTTGCAGATACTTCATTGTTTACTGTTGCTAGGGATATAGGCACTGGGACAGCTGAGGAACATCTGTGAATCAGAAGCCTTGGCTTTGATAACTCTCTGGCAGGAGCAGCAGTTTGCCACAGATCCGGACCTCTCTCCCTCCACACAGCCACACTGCCTCACGCAGTCTGACCCGCTCATCGAGGGTGCACCAGTTAGAATTTCCAGTTGTTTTGGAGCTCTGCTTTGTGATAGAGCTTGTGACTGCCAAAAATTTGTGCACACTGCTAAGACTGTTTTAGGATTTTAAAGGTAGAATTTGGTGAAAGGTGAGATCCTTTTGAATTGATTTCTTTCTCCTTGGGTATGAGAATGGATGTGCATTTAGAATATATGCCCAGTAAGGCAGGATCATGTGGGTAGATTCCATTTGTTTCTTTGACCTGGTGTAATAAAAACTGATGAAAGCCGTGCAGTGCCTGGCGTCTTAGAGGCAAGGTGACCTGGCTTTTCTATTACTGGCATTTTTTTTTCTGTATATCTGTAGTGCACTGATAATTGATACTGTTAGTGAGAACCTGAAGACACAGCAGAATCTGGAAGAGCCTTCTGGATCATCAAAATTAGATTGCTTATGTTTAGTAGTGATTTAATATTGAATATTTCTATTGTATTCTGATTCTTTGAAAGTTGGACATTGCAGAACCATATAGAAGGGTGAGCTCTTCAGTAACTTTGCTGGCTGACTGTTCACCCTCCTTTCTTTTTCTTCTAGGTAGCATGATGGTATAAAAGAAAAATCATGGACTGAAGTCAGAAGACCTGAACCTTTATTTTAGATCTCTGCCATGTCCTAATGATGTGACCTTGGACGAGTCATATAACCATTCTGGGTCTCAGTAAAATGAGAACAGTAATACCTACCTGTTAAGGTTGCCTTTAGGATTAAACAGCAGATGATATGGAAAACACCTAGCAAGTGCTTAACCCATACAGGACACTTGGCAAATGTTTTTCCTCTCTCATTTAATAAGCATACACAACTGTAGTGTATTTGGGGTCAAGATATTAGTGATGTTGTTTAAAGTATGAGATAGGGCACGGAGCTGCTACCTGCGTAACAGGTGTTCCAGACCAAACACTGCTAGCATAAAGGCTGACTTTTCATCGTGACTTTGGAAGGATGTGCAGCTCAGCTTTCATCCAGCCCCACCTCCAACCAAGCCAACAATAAGAATTGTTCATTTAAACTGGAAATGATCTGAGACTCCACCTGAGTTTATTCTAAAACTGGCATCTGAAAATTACTTTTCTCAAAAGCTACAAATAAATGTCCTTTGATAATACTTATCAGACTAGTAGCCAGCAAATCCCTTTATGAGAACAGATGATTGTATCAGAGTTTTCAAGCAGTTGTCCAGTTTTGGTGCCACAGTTTGCTTTTAAATTCCTTTGGTGAGTTTCCATCTTGAGATCCATTCATGAACCCTGAGGGTGTAGGTAGGGGTTGATCACCCACTTTCTACAGATGAGCAAATTGAGACCCAGAGATGTTAAATGGCTTCTCCAGGTTCACAAAGCTGAACAGCGGCAGAGCCAGGATAGGAACATAGCTCTTCTGACTTCCAGCCCTCACACTTTTTTCTTAACCACATTAATTTTATAAATATCTATGTGGTCAAAGTCTCTTTTGTAAAATCTGATTGTAACCTGTACTCAATAATGCCTCTGTAAGCTAAGATGGCAGAAACCCATTGTCATGTTAGTCCTGGGGAACAAACAGATGTATGTGTTGTGTTATAGTGAGCTGTTATGTACCCCCAGCAATACCCAAAGTGATCAGAGCTGCTAGATGACTTACTACGATGTTCAGATTCCACTTCTTCATTCCTCCTCTCTAGTAACCTAGTCTAAGTTGACCCACCTCCAACTCAGAACTCATTAGAGTTTGTTGCATTAATGACTGGGTCTCCTTATGAAAGTTTTTTGCCCAGTGGCAGGAGAGCCACTCAAAGCTAGCCAAGCCCAAGATAGGGAATTACTGCTGGTTTACATTTCTGCTCTTTCCAATTCAGCTGTCTACTGCATGCAGACATCCCTTCCCCTGACTTCTCTAAGGCTGAGGCCAGCCTTCCTTGTCCAGTTTCTCTACCTACACCCTGAGACATCTTCCTGCAGTGATCTTAACTAGGGCCTGCTGTCCTTGGACATTTTCTGCAGATGCAGGCTCAGTCCTGCCCTTTTATCTCCACCTACTTCTTGATCCTGCTCCATGTTGTTATTCCTAAAAATCTCATTTTTGTGTATTGTCCTTCCTTAAGGCAGCTGACAGCTTTACACCAAAGCTGAAGTCTCTCATTTAATCCTAAGCGAGGAGCTGGAGGAGAACTAAGATACCCTTCCCATATCACGAGACATAGGTTACCAGGAGAGTGGGGGTCTCTAACAGTCTCGGTCACCTTTCAGAGTTTAAATTATAATCAGGCCTAAGAAACTCTCTCTTGTGACTGAGTGTATTTGCATACAGACATGTCAGTAAAAATAAAAGAACCCATTTTGCCAAGGCTTCCTGAATAGACTTTTGTCATTTTCTCTCTTTTCCATGAATAGATTTTTCTGGCGTGGCAAATAGTGTGGGCCCTCTTCTCCCCTACCCTCACAAAGTTGTGGAATCATTCAGAATTATGGGCTGCTGACTGTGCAAGCAACCATGGCCTCAGGTCCTGGGTCACAGCAGTGCCAGGCCTTACATCTTTTTCTGGACAAAAAGAAATCGGGGCCCACCCCTACCACCCAGACCATCTCACCTCTCAGCAATCTAAAGTTGGAACAGTATAGTGATCATTCCTTTACTCTTTCCTGCCTCTTGACCTAAAAGTCCTAGAACGGGCTTCAGAGCTGCCACAGGTGGTGTTCCTGTCTGATGTTCCCAGTGGCAACAGCAAGAAGATGTAGCAACACCTGTAGCCTGAAAGAGAAAACCAGCCTTTCCCTGAGAGAAGCACACAGAAACCCCACACACGCGCCTGCCCTTCCCCAGCACACACACTGAAAACAAAACCTTAACAGCAAAGGAAAAAGTAGCCATGCGTGGTGGTGTAAAAATTTCTCTTTGCACTTGCCATTCCCTCTGCCTGGAATGCATGTAAAAAACTTTTTTTCCCCCCTAAACACCACATCTGGAAAAAAAATATTTTTATAGGAGCCAAAATTGTACACCATAACTAATTCTCACTACCTGGACCCCTGTTCTTTGTTCCTGTTCCTCATGTTTTTCCCTAGTCCCATTTCTCTTCCTCCAGTGTTCCTTTTTTTTCACAGGCAGTTTCACTGTGAGTCCTTTTACACTCTCTCTCTCTCTGTCTCTCATTCATTCATTCATTGATCACTATGTGTCAGGTACTATTCCAGGTGGTGGGGATTCAATAGTGAATGAAACATAGAAGACTCCTGACGCTGTGGAGCTTATGTTCCGTGGGGGAGATGGAAGAAAATAAAACCCAAAATAATAAATAAGGGAATTTCAGGTAATGACAAGAGCTTTGAAGGAGATCTAACTGGATAATGTGATGGAAGTACCTAGGGGTGTGAAAGAGAGTAGACTTCATTACATAGGATGGAAAATTTCTTGGAGGAGATTAAAATTGAACTAAGACCTGGATTCTATGGAAAGAAAGCCGGTATGGCTGGAGCTTGAAGAATGAGGATGGGGGTGGGAAGACATGAAGGTATAATTTGCAGGGGCCAGGTCATGTTGGACCTGGGAGGTAATGTAGGTATTTGAATTTTGTTCTAAATGCAATGGGAAGCCAGGTCCTAGAAAGACATTTGCATTTTGTTCTAAATGCAATGGGAAGCCAGGTCCTAGAAAGACAATTATTTTCCCAGAACGTGAACTATCCATTATTTAGTTCCTTTGCATTGTCCACAGGCTACTATTATAAAACATTCTGTGACAGGGCATACGTTAGACTTATATAAGAGAATGCAAGACACACAAGAGCAGATGACAAGTGTAGAGACCCTCGGCTTCACTCGGCATCTGTGTCCGCTGCCCCCATCTTTCGGACATCTTAAAGCTACCCTCTTCCTAGATACTTATGCCATCTTTTTCTTGGTTCTCTTTGATAAATTCACCATTTGCCTTTTGATTTTCATCTGTTTTTACCCTCGGATTGTTAACATAGGTGCTTTTTTTTTTAATCAGTCTATTGTTCATATTTCTGTGTAGGTAGTGAAAAAGACCAGGAGAATCTGTGAAACACTAAACCAAAAATTCCCATTCACTGCAGGGTGATGATTCACAACAATGCTGCAGTTCAGGTACTGGGGCGACCTGCAAACCATAACACATTGCCATTGCAGTCCTAATACAGTAAGTGCTTCTTCTTGGCCACCAGCTCTATTAAATTCCCAACCATGTTTAACATAGCCCCAAAGGTTTTCCAAATAATATCCAACCTAGAAAACAGTTCTAGTTAATGAGCATTCTTTGGCAAATTCCAGTGTAGTTGGGATAAAAATATTCAAATGGTTAATATGGCTTAAAATTATCCAACTTTATATCATGTGGCGCTGTAACTCACAAAGCATCGTAGTGTACATAAAAATCCCACAGTAATCAACTTCAATTAAGATGCCTCTCCACCCAAATTAAGTTACCAATTAAATAAATTTCTCCTAAATGAGGAGTGCATCTAAGGTAAATTAGATTAATCCTATCAAATCTGTATTCTCCAGTTGCATTGTAGTATTCTCACCATTTTTCTTCAACAATAAAAAAGAATGCACAATTCAAATGTTTCCATTAGACAGACAATAAAATTGGTTGTCAATTTTAAGCAAACAGCTATATCTAATTCCCCATTGTGGTTTTTTTTTCTGCAAACTTCAGCTACTATTTTAATTGCTTTGGAAAAGAAATATACACAATCAGAGTTTTTCAAAGTTTTCCTATTAGGCATGTTACTCAGAGGTGAGATTCCCTTTTTCTTGTTTTACCCTAAGCAGGGCAAGAGATTTCTGATATACCAGTTTTCATGTCAACCAGTCTGTGTAGATTTATTTCTAGAAATGCCTTTGTGCAGTTCCTCTTGTCCTTCTCAGTCATACCCCTCTCCAGCCCCCGGATATCCAGACTCCATGGCCAGCTGGTATTCAGCAAAAGCTTGGCTTCCTTCCAGCTCCCTGTCCAGTGAGATTTATGATATAGGAGGCAGGATTCCATCTTTCTGAAATGTACACATGGAGTACATCTAAATTTTAAAAGTTTTTAAAAGCATCTAAATTATTTATTTATTTATTTTGAGATGGAGTCTCATTCTATTGCTCTGGGTAGGGTGCAATGGTGTCATCGTAGCTCACTACAACCTCAAACTTCTGGGCTAAAGCAATCATCTTACCACAGCCTCCCGAGTACCTGGGACTACAGGTGCGCGCCACCACACCTAACTAATTTTTTCTATTTTTTGGAGAGATGAGGGTCTTGCACTTGCTCAGGCTGGTCTCAAACTCCTGA
>CAUYRT010025099.1:0-10411 GCA_963574885.1 Lepilemur ruficaudatus | reverse complement strand
GGCCCGCGTAGCTTGGCTTCTGCCCTCCTGGTGCACCGTCTCTTGAACTCTGCCTGTTCACGTCTCTCTCTCTCTCTCTCTTTTTTTTTTATTAGACAGAGTATCACTCTGTTGCTTGGGCTGGAGTGCTGTGGTGTCAGCTTAGCTCACAGCAACCTCAAACTCCTGGGCTCAAGCGATCCTTCTGCCTCAGCCTCCCGAGTAGCTGGGACTACAGGCATGCGCCACCATGCCTGGCTAATTTTTTCTATATACTTTTTAGTTAGTCAATTAATTTCTTTCTATTTTTAGTAGAGACGGGGGTCTCGCTCTTGCTCAGGCTGGTTTCGAACTCCTGCCCTTGAGTGATCCTCCCGCCTCGGCCTCCCAGAGGTGCGTGTTCACGTCACTGCTCCTCACACAAGCCAAGCCTTTTTCTACCTCAGGGTCTTTGCATTTTCAGTTCCCTCTGTCCGGAATGTTCTTCCCCACTTCCTCGCTTGATTCGTCCTTTCCTCATCCTTCAAACTTCGGCCTAGATGTAAATTCCTTCTCTGACCACCCTTCCTCCCAGCTCGGCCCCAGCTGCGGCCTGGTCTCGCCATCGACCCTGCCGCAGCCTCTGTCTGCCCATGCAGCCGTGCGCTCGCTGGCTGGCTGTCTCCTCCCCTGGAATGGAAGCCGTGCAGGCAGACACCTTGATGACGATTTGCCGCTGTGCTCCCCGCATCTAGCACAGTGCCCGGCACGTGGTAGGTGCTCAAGAAATGTTTGTTGAACGAACGAACGCGTCTAAACATGCGAAAATAGAAACATTTCCTTGGTACAGCGTTAGGTAAAGAACAAAACAAAAGCAAAAACACAGTAATAATAAAGCGTTGGCACAATATATGTAGTTTTGGGGGGTACAGTCCTCCATTTGAATTTTTATAATTCAAGCAGGTATAGTTTCTACAACTTTTTAATATTGCAAAAGGAAAAACATAATGAGAACTTTGCTTATAAATAACGTTAGGTTAATGGAAATTATATGGCAACGTAAGACCTTGTGTCAAGTTCTTATTCTTTCTTTCTTTTTTTTTGAGACAGAGCCTACCTCTGTCACCCGGGCTAGAGTGCAATGGCGTCATAGCTCACAGCAACCTCAAATTCCTGGGCTCCAGGAGTTTGAGGTTGCTGTGAGCTAGGCTGACGCCACAGCACTCTAGCCCGGGTGACAGAGGGAGGCTCTGTCTCAAAAAAAAAAAAAAAAAATTCCTGGGCTCAAGCGATCCTCCCACCTCAGCCTCCCAAGTAGCTGAGACTACACACACGAGCTACCGTGTTTGGCTAATTTTTCTATTTTTTGTAGAGATGGGGTCTCATTCTTGCTCAGGCTGGTCTCGAACTCCTGGCCTCAAGCAATCCTCCTGCCTTGACCTCCCGAAGTGCTGGCATTAGAGGTATGAGTCACTGCACCCAGCCTCAAGTTCTTATTCTATTAAAATCCTGAAAACTTTTCACTGAATTTTGAGGAACTGAGCAGATATTTGATTTAGAAAGGGAATTTTATATGCATGGGAAATACTTACTGAGCTGTTTCCTCCTCTGGATCACTTTTACTGAGGCCCTTGAGTGTCATGAAGGTAAACCCAAACTGACTTCTGGATGAAAACTAAGTCCTGGAAGATCTACTTTTTCCAGTAGGCCTAATAACTCATTGATGAATGCAAGAATGTATTATTGGTGGATTCAGAAAATCGGGGGATGAGTATTTACTATTTGACCCATGAAAATTTGGGAAGAGCTTTAAAATAGTCTTCTATGGACCCAATTTCTGAGTTTGATATTAAAATTTCTTATTTTACATATTTTATGTAAAATAAACCATGTAAATACATACATAAACTATGTAAAATAAGAAACTGAGCTCTTGTGCTTTCCAATTAAACCTTTCTTCCAAACCGAGCCAGAAACTTAGCTCTCGCCTTGATAGTATTTCTCTGTGGCCTATTTTTACCAATAGATGGAAGCACCAGTCCCTGGGCGGTAGGAATTGAATCTAATTTTAACGTGGAGTATTTGCTTCCAGAACAAAATTTCTCTATACAGTGGTTATCCCCACAAAGCATCAACCTCACGTCACACAGGCAAACATCAATCACGATGAAACTCCATTGAGGCAGGCACAGAAACCACACATTTGTATTGCAAAGTACTTTGCTTGGATCCTTACTTTTCTTTGCCTGGCTAGACAAGGCCCACATTTTTAGCTCCCTGATACTTTTCTGAATCCCATTTGAGTTATGTAACCTTTGTTTATTCACCAGATACTTACTGAGCATCTACTGAGCCCAGCATTGTTTTAGAGGATGGTGATACAGGGATCAACAAAACGGTCCAGACCTCTGCTCTCCTGGAACTGCCCCTCCAGTAGATGTTCAAATAGAAAATAAACAGGAAAGCACATCCGTAAACCCAACAAAGTATCTAAGTATGGATACTGAAGTATCCATGTGCTTTTTTTTTTGAGACAGAGTCTCACTCTGTTGCCCGGGCTAGAGTGCCGTGGCATCAGCCTAGCTCACAGCAACCTCAAACTCCTGGGCTCAAGCCATCCTCCTGCCTCTGCCTCCTGAGTAGCTGGGACTACAGGCATGTGCCACCATGCCCGGCTAATTTTTTCTGTATATTTTTAGTTGTCCAGCTAATTTCTTTCTATTTTTAGTAGAGACGGGGTCTCGCTCTTGCTCAGGCTGGTCTCGAACTCCTGAGCTCAAACGATCCACCCGCCTCGGTCTCTCAGAGTGTTAGGATTACAGGCGTGAGCCACCGCACCCGGCCCCTATGTTTTTTTTTAAAAAAATGAAACAAGATCCTGGGAAAGCATTTGAAGAGGTAGGAAATAAAAAAGAACCAACCCTGCAAAAATTTGGGGTGTTCTAGACAGTGGCAACAGCTAATTGGAAGACTCTGCACCTAAACACAAAAAATACAAAAAGAAAAACAAACAAACAAAAACCAAACAACCCTCCCCACCCAAAAAAACAAAACAAAACAAAAACAGACTTTGTACTTGGATGAGAACGATGCCTCCTTACGTGCGTGACTCACGTGCCTCACCCTAGGCCTGGCCCTGTACAAAGACCTTGAGCTTGGAGTGTTCGAGGTTCAGGAGGAAGACGAACACGGTAGAAGCACATAAAGGGAGTGTGGTGTGAAATGAAATAAGATAGGCAGGCGGAGACCACAGGAGGGGGGTTTCTTAGGACACAGTTGAGAATTCTTGTCAATACTCTAAATAGCCGTGGAGGGCTTTAAGGCAGGAAGCAATATCTGATTAAAAATGTCAAAAGTTCATCCAAGGTGCTGTGTTTGTAATAGACTGGAAGGAGCCTCAGTGTCAGCGGCAGCCCAGCCAGGAGGAACTGAATCCCTCAGGGGTGAGGAGGCGAGAGACCTTGACTGATGGGTGTCTCAACAGAAATGCTCGGGTGGTTTTAAGAATATTATCTCCAGGCCCGGTGTGGTGGCTCATGCCTGTAATCCTAGCACTCTGGGAGGCCAACGCAGGTAGATCGTTCAAGGTCAGGAGTTCGAAACTAGCCTGAGCAAAAGCAAGACCCCGTCTCTACTAAAAAGAGAAAGAAGTTAATTGGCCAACTAAAAATATATAGGAAATATTAGCTGGGCTTGGTGGCACATGCCTGTAGTCCCAGCTACTCGGGAGGCTGAGGCAGAAGGATTGCTTGAGCCCAGGAGTTTGAGGTTGCCGTGAGCTAGGCTGATGCCACGACACTCTAGCCCAGGCAACAGAGTGAGACTCTGTCTCAAAAAAAAAAAAAAAAAAAAGGAAATAAGGTCAAGAAGGAATGTGTAGGCCAGGTACAGTGGCTCACGCCTGTAATCTTGGCACTTTGGGAGGCCAGGCAGGAGGACTGCTTGAGGCTTGGAGTTCTAGACCAGCCTGGGCAATAGCGAGACCCCGCCTCTATGAAAAATAGAAAAACTAGCTAGGAGTGGTGCTGTGCCCTTGTAGTGCCAGCTACTCTGGGAGGCTGAGACAGGGTGATGGCTTGAGCCCAGGAGTTTGAGGTTGCAGTGAACTATGATGACGCCATTGCACTATAGCCAGGGTGACAGAGTGAGACTCTGTCTCAAAACAAAACAAAACCAGAAAGAAAGAATGTTTAATCATTTAAAAAATGTAAATAGCTTTTTAGAGGATTGCAGAGCACTATGCAATTTATACAAAGTTACACAGCTCAAATGGTGGAGCAGGTCTCTGACCCAGATCTTTCTGCCACCAAAAGCAGTGTTTTTGACCCCTATGCAATAAAGCTTCCAAAAGCAAGGAAAGGGGGCCATCTCCCCCACCTGCCATCTTTAATTTAGGAAAGATGCATGCTGCAAGAGATGGCTCCGCTGCTAGGGCACACGGCAGGCTCCAGGGAAGAGGCCATCAAGGGTGGAGGCCCTGATCTGGTCGCTGCCTGGGACGGTGATCTCAACTGTTTATCCTGCCTGCATATGTGACAATGGGGAGCACAGAAAACCTGATTCTGAGGTGCAAAGAATCACCCAAATAGGGAAACCTTTCCGGTTCTCCAGAAGAGCTTTCAGAAGATCCAAGTGGTGCCTGGGGAAAATTGTGACTAATAATCACCTTATCATGTAGCAGCTGGTCCAAAGCATATTCCATACTTTTCTCATGAAATACTCAACATCACTTGAGGTAGGTAGTATTGGGGTCCTTACTTTACAAATAGGACGCAGACTTGAAGAGGTTCAACGTCTTGCCTGAGATCCCACTTCTAGAAAGTGAGAGAGGCAGGATTTGAATCTGGGCCACAGGGGCCTCCCCAATCTGATGCTTGTCTCCATCTGTGTTGCCTCGCCAGTGGTGTGCTCACTTGGCTTGTGCTGGCCCATGAGAGCCAATTGTTACATTTTCAGGAATTTTTAAGCCGGTAGACATCACACTTGAAATTGGCCAGGCTGGGAGTATTTACACCAGAGAAATCGGCAAACGCTATGAATCAGGGTTCCCCAACAGCCGCCACCCCCCGCCCCGACCCCACTGCCACAATCACAGTGGCTGCTAAATGTTTACCAGCACACCCGTGGTCCTTATCTCTCACCATCCTCTGTCATAGAATTTCAGGCATCCGGGAGCACTTTGCCAAAAATATTGGCAGGCACAGGCATGCATCTGAAATCGTGCCTGCCAGCCACCACCTGCCAAATCTCTGCCTCTTTCTGGCCCAGTGCTCCCGCAGGGTGAAGGAACGTCTTGGCCCCTCTGAAAACACTTGCATATCTCAATAGAGAAAACAGGCATCTGCCACGAGAACTAAATCCTTGTTAAAGTAAAAGGCTCATTCCGTCGGCATTATAATGACGATATTGACAGTATTATAACGGCTATTTAAAGTTAGAATAAGCATACCTAATCTGCAGAATTACAGAATTCATTCTTGAGTAGATGGAAGGGTTGTTTTTCATAGGGGGTTATAATTTCTGAGAGTATTAGGACTGCAAGAAACATAATTTTACAAATGAGAAAAGAGAAAAAGAAGCTATGATACCCCAAGAAGGGACAATGGCTGGCCCAGCATCACGCAGCTCATAATGCGTGTGTATCTCCCCATAAACTTGTGTTTAGCTGCAGAACAAAAGAAATCCAGGACCCTTGACTCATTTGAAAATGAGTATGTTATGCCACCTTGCTAACTCCTTCAGAGATATGAAAATGATACAAATAACAGGTGATTTTTACTAGGTGTTTACTAGGTGACAGGACTTATACTATTTTATATATTAAATTGAACTATATGAAATTGCCAATATCTGACTGTTTTTGATCTGCCAAATGATAATTTCAAATAGTTCAACCTAACTGTATTATTTCTCTGAGTCTTTGCCATCTTCCCATGAAATGGATGCTATTATCACACCCATTTTACAGATGGAAAAACTGAGGCTTTAATTGAAAAGCCTTCCCAACAGTGTAAGGCTATTTATTTGTGAGTAATATACAGCATACCCTTGTGTGCAAAGTGGTGGCCCTAAACAATGTAATATACACAGGGCATGAACCATAACTCATAGGTCTTACCTTTCTCAGAGACCTTGGATAAATTTCTAATCAACAAATTTCTACAATATTTAAAGAAATGCTTTTTAAAATGTTATTGATAAATGTAAGACATAGGCATAAGAAAACAAAAAATTTGGTGTTTGGACATGTGTCTTCTTTATCCCATGTGGAAATATTAGAAACTATAGCCCAGGGCTCCAAAAAATGAATTGAGTATCCTGGAAATTTTTCATAATGTTTGAATAAAGAAGTGGAGTGATTTTACAACCTTGCCTACATGCACATTATAACCCACAAAAGTCCGAATCGAGACTGTCTGGTTGTGCGATTATTTGTAAGCAATAGTGGACGGAATTCACAGCCAAACAGTCCACAAACAGTAACGCTGCTCAGGAATTATCAGTATAACTAAATGAGATAATACGATATTCAGTCAAGAAAATAAATCAGTGAAAACCGTAAAATGGGCTTTGAAAAAAATATTTAAAGGCACAAGACTGTTCTTTCAGTATGAAACAAGAACTTCAAATGTCTCATTCACACACTATTGACTGATGCCACGTGATTTACCAGCTCTGCATGATTAGATTCCCCAAGTTCAAAACTTGGCTCCTGGCCACCTACCAAAGGGGTCTTGCATATAATTCCACGTGCTTTCTGAGCTATTGCTAAACTGCTATCTTGTGCATCTTCTGAAGACAAGCCATCTGTTCATGTCTGAAGAGGCGGCATTAGTTCACCGGCAACTTAAACAGGCAAGCCCGACCTCCCCGGAACGCCATGGCATCGACTGCTTCAGAGTCCGATCTTCAAACTCAGGCCTACAGCCACTAAGTCAGGCTCCAACCAGAAACTGGGGTACCTTTGCCTCCAAATGACCATCAAATATCTAAGATTATTTCCCCTTCAGTAAAATATAAGCGATAGTCCTGCCCTACCTATCTAATGATGTAAAAATAATATAATGATATGGTAAGAAATCAAATATGCTTTCAAAAAATTGCTGAGAAGGGCTAAACAAGGGCCCTTGCATAAAGCAAGGAATTTTTGAAGAAAGAAGGGATCTTGTGAGTCGCTATTTCTGGTTTTTAAAACTTTTATAGAGAAAGAATCTGAAGCAGGAGGTAGATATTTGCCCAGGCTGAGTCACCTGCTGATAAGTAGAGTTTGGTCTCCTGACCCTTTGTCTAATGTTTCTTCTACCAAACTATATACTACATTATTAGGATTATTCAAGTTGCTTTTGATATCACTGATGTTACAGATAGGAGACTATCTGTAGGAGACTAGGAGACTACAGATAGGAGTCTCCTAAAGATAGGAGACTATCTTTAGTTTTTTTGTTTTGGTTTTTTCATTTTTAGAGATAGGGTCTCACTCACTGCCCAGGCTCGAGTGCAGTGGCCTGATCATAGATCACTGTAACCTTAGACTCCTGGGCTCAAGTGATCTTCCCACCTCAGCCTCCTGAGTAGCTAGGACTACAGGTGCATGCCGCCATGCCCAGCTAATGTTCAAACATTTTTTTTGTAGAAACCTGGACTTGCTATGTTGCTCAGGCTGGTCTCAAACTCCTGGCCTCAAGTGATTCTCTCACCTCGGCCTCCCAAAGTGCTGGGATTACAGATGTGAGCCACTTCTCCCAGCCGACATAAAAATATTGACCTAACTAAGCAGCTGTAATTTTCTGGGTAAGATCCGCTGGTTTGCACCACAGAACACTTCGTGCTTAATAACTGTAGTGTCCTGGGAAGTTTTCCAAGACACAAAGAGGTTGGCCATTGTACCTTGCAACTTTTAAGCGATAAATCTCTGGGAATTGATTATTTATTTAAATAATAAATATTATTCCAAGATGTCAGGTCAGTGAAGACCACTGAGATGGAGTTGAATTTGTAGAAATGTTAACACTGGACCTGTCACTTAATTATTTTAGAATAATTAAGTACCAGTTTCTTCCACTGAAAAATAAAGAAGCTGGGCTACATCATCCCTTGGGTTCCATCAAATGTTAATATTTTATTGATCTATGTCCGTAAGGTAGTATATTTCATATGAAGTTCAAATTCTATCCAAATAATAATATTTGCCACATAAAATATTTTTATAATTTAAAAATTTAAACAATCTTGGGCTGGGCATGGTGCCTCACGCCTGTAATCCTAGCACTCTGGGAGGCCAAGGCGGGAGGATCGTTTGAGGTCAGGAGTTCGAGACCAGCCTGAGCAAGAATGAGACCCCATCTCTACTAAAAATAGAAAGAAATTAGCTGGAAAACTAAAAGTACATAGAAAAAATTAGTCGAGCATGGTGGCACATGCTCCAGTCCCAAGTAGTCCCAGCTACTTGGGAGGCTGAAGCAATAGGATTGCTTGAGCCCAGGAGTTTGAGGTTGCTGTGAGCTAGGCTGATACCATGGTACTCTAGCCCGGGCCACAGAGCAAGACTCTGTCTCAAAAAAAAAAAAAAAAAAATTAAACAATCTTGCAGGGAGAAAAAAAATGTGATGAATTTTTTTTTTTTTTTTGTAGAGATGGGGATCTCGCTGTGTTGTCCCACCTAGTCTTGAACTCCTGGCCTCAAGCTATCTTCCCACTTTGACCTCCCAAAGTCCTGGGATATAGGAATGAGCCACCACGCCTGGCCGTGGTGAATGTTAAACTTACAGTTTTTATAACTGAAACCACCTGGTACAACCATCTCATCTCGACACCTCTCTTACATTTTCCTCTGATTACTCTTATTGTACTTTTTAGGCTGTTGTAACGTGTGTTCCATTTTATTCCATGTATATCTTTTTGAGTCAGCCAGTCCAAACATCAAATATTATATGAAGAAAGACAAAAGAAGTAGCTCACGTACCCCAGGACGATCCTCGAAGTAAGCCAGGCTGGCTTTGGTCAGAACAAAGAAGCGGACTTTGAAGTTCGAGGGGGACGTTCTCCTCTTCTGCTGGGATTTCTTGATGAGCTGTTCTTCGAGGAGGATGAAGTTGTTCATGATCCAAGTCTTGGAAAGTGATGCGCCTCGGGCATCACTCCTCAGCACAGCCGCAGGAAACAGCTCTGGGGCCAGGAATGGGACGGGAGGCAGTTGATCTTCAGAGAGTCGCTCAAAGGCGACTTGCCTCCAGCGTTATCTTTCTATCAGTGCTCGCTCCACTCCGCGGAGCTTCCCGTCTGATGTCAAAGGCCACGACCACATCCTTTCAAAATTTGCAAAACTAAGAGGCGTACGTAAAAGATATACACACCCTCTGCTCTACGGTTTGAAAATGATATTTTAAGAAACTTAGACTCAAAATTATGTTAACAATTAGAGTTGAATCTTTATAGTTTCTGGTTTAGCCCATCCGACAGTTAAGCTACGTAACACTAAGTGAGAACTACGTTTAGTTTTTGCTCGCTGTTGTATATCCAGCCACCCTCACGGTGACTGGCGCATAAAAAGAAGGTTTAAGAAAAACGTGTTGGAAGGATATTCACCAAGTTGGGTTGGATGATTAAAAGAAATAAAGAGTGTAAAACACTCACATGTTGAAAGGAAAAAAATATGTTGAAGGTTATTATTTACCCCTGTAATCTCAGCACTCTGGGAGGATCACTTGAGGCCAGAAGTTCAAGACCAGCCTGGGCAACATAGGGAGACCCCATCTCTACAAAAAATAGAAAAATTAGCCAGGCATGGTGGAGCATGCCTGTAGTCCCAGCTACTCGGAGGCTTGAGCCCAGGAGTGTGAGGTTGCAGTGAGCTAGGATGACACCACTGCACTCCGGCCTGGGTAACAGAGCAAGCCCCTGTCTCAAAAATAAATAAATAAATAAATAAATGTTAAATAAAAACTCATAGAAGACTTTCAAAGCTACATATAGATGATTTGCCTATTTATCCTAAAATTTTGTGGAAGAGCAGAAAATAAGTGAATCTTTCAGAATGTCATAATACACAAAACATAGATGGGCTCTGAAAACAGACAAACTTGTGTTATCCCAGTTTTTCCCCTCACTGAGCTGCTTTTCTTTTCTTTTCTTTTTTTTTTTTTTTGACAGAGTCTCACTCTGTTGCCCGGGCTAGAGTGCCATGGTGTCAGCCTAGCTCACAGCAACCTCAAACTCCTGGGCTCAAGCCATCCTCCTGCCTCAGCCTCCCGAGTAGCTGGGACTACAGGCATGCTCCACCATGCCTGGCTAATTTTTTCTATATATGTTTAGTTGGCCAATTAATTTCTTTCTATTTTTAGTAGAGATGGGGTCTCGCTCTTGCTCAGGCTGGTTTTGAACTCCTGACCTTGAGCGATCCTCCCGCCTCGGCCTCCGAGAGTGCTAGGATTACAGGCGTGAGCCACTGCGTCGC